>JAODPA010085976.1:0-24960 GCA_025585075.1 Nepenthes mirabilis
TAAATATTATTTTATAATTTGTATGTTTATATGCATATTATTATTTATTGTAGTTACACAGAGATTTATGATTGGCAATTAACGAAAAATTCGAGATTTATATTAATGCACCGGCAGTGTGCATATTTTGAATGGCAACAATTATAAATTCATGGGCTCTACTTTTTTGTTAGCCATTTGTAAGCTACTTTTATTGATGTGGTAAGCGAACATTATTTTGGATTTTCGTATTCTACTGCCAGTAAAGCAGCTTTTCAAAATCGATGAAATGATGTCAAAGATCAACCTTTCTAATAATGCTCATGTGACCCACCCTACAATTTTAAATGCAAGATGAGCAGCGAGATCTGGAGCTGTATGCTGCTCCCCCCTTTTATTATGCTCCGTTATGACCATGTTGAGATCCGATCAAAATGTGCACAATTAGTGTGGCAAAATAATTCTGAATTTTTTGTCAAATGTCTATCATCAAACTTCTGAATAGAAGAAACACAATAATATAAATTTTTAATGTGAAAAATTCTTCTCAATTAAAAAAACATTACGAAATATTTTTAAACAAATTTACTATAATGATAGTACAGTTACAAATAATTTCCTCTAAAACTTATTCATTATAATACGTACCTGAATCTGACTTCGAACAGATTCGAATTCGTCTGGATTATTGGACCCGGCTCCGTTCACTGAGTTCGAATCCTACACACCACTAAAATGAGTAAGTGGTCAGCGTGTCGGCGGGAGGTTGTCCCACCAAAAACACTCTGACGCTCAAGTCAGTAGAGCCTTCTAAGCAAAGAAGGTAAACTGAAAAGCAAAAGAGAGAGAGTAGAATGGTCGGGAGTGTTGGTTTGTCGAGAACATGAGCTCTCGTTTCTTACTCACACAGAAGTATGATTTAGGAAATGATTTTCGGAAAGCCAAAAACGTCTCCTAGAACCCGGAGGCCTTTGGGGGGATTGAAGGACGAACAGTTGTATAGAGAGAAAGAGAAGATGAGCTTCTATTCGAGCTCTGTCATAGTATGTATAAGAGCCTGTAAAAGCATGTATCTTTCAGAACGAAGACCTTAAACTTTTATGGACAGTAGAAGAGCCACCTTCTATGGGCAAGGTGGCGTGCTCCTCCTGGACTGGCAATGACGGCCTTCTCTGAGTTGGTGGGTTTGACAGTCGTGATTTGATGGATCCTTTTCCGCTGTACAGTGCAACGGATCTTCAGATCGTCTCATGCTTTTGTGACCGTTTTTTTGGCGCTGAGTTCATTGCCGTCTTTTTTGGAGAAGATTAGCTTTTAGGAAAGGCCTGTGATCATGAAGGGATCGTTGCTTTTCATGCACGTGTTCGCCTGCCAGTTTGGGCCTTGACCGTAGCAGGCATGAAGCCTTTTTGGGCTTGCCGCTACAGTGCATCCGGTCAATGTTGGAGTTGACCGTCTGTATGCGAGTTAGCCGCCTGTTGAAGTCTGGACGGTCAAAGCTGGTGTTGACCGTCTTGGGCCTTTCAGGATTTGGGCCTACGCCTCCTCTTGAGCCGCTTTTGAGTTAACCGTCCCATAGGCCGTCTTGGGCCTCCGCTAACTTTGGGCCAACCCAAATTCTTGTGTACCCCTCACTAGCCCTTCATGCCGATGGCCAAAATTCTAGCCTCCAGTATGTTCATGATGGGATGGCCCTCACTGCCCTTCATCGTTTGAGGATCCCGAAGGATTCTATGAAAGGCGGAGAGGGAAGTTATCCGGGGCTGTTGACCGTCTTTGGTCAGTTTCGATGAAGAATGTTGATCGGAGCTGTTGACCGTCTTTGTGCAGTTTTGGAAGAGAATGTTGACCGGAGCTGTTGACCGTCTTTAGTCAGTTCCGAAAAAGAATGCTGATCGGAGCTGTTGACCGTGTTTGGTCAGTTCCGGAAGGCTTTCTGTGAGCCCTGATTGACGCGTGGCCATCAGCCAGCTTGCAGGCCAAAAGTAGACACGCGTCTTCTTTTGGTTGGGCGGATATTCGGGCCATTAATGCGTTGGAGATTTGCCTTTTGAAGGGCCAACAGGGAGGCGACACGTGGCAGGACTGACGGCGTCCTTTCTGAGGGGTTTTAAGGCATTTTGCTGTTCAAGTTTCCCTCGATGCTTTGAAATTCTCCTACGCCTCCTTGCTTCGTCTTCTTCATCTTCGATTTTCCTTCTCCAAGAAACCCTAGCCCTTTCTGCAAGCCATGGCCTCCGTCGCCGACATCGTCTCCGTCCTTACAGAGGGTGACGTAAGTGTTATGTGTTGAGTTCAATATCCCAAAGGATATTACATGGGGGGGTCCCAGGTAAGGACGACAGAGCTTTCTCTCCACCGGCAAGGCACATCACGATATATGAGGACCACCTGAGGGCAGCCTCTGTCTTCCTCTGCAAGATGACTTGCTATCCGTCCGGCAAGCCCTACGAGTCCCAATTGTTCAACTTCATGCCAACGCCGTACGGTATAATTGTACCCTCTGTATTTTTCCTCATAAATATTCTAAAAGGCTGAGGATGCCGAAGGTGAAGGGGCTTTTCAAAATAAACCAAGGAGGCGAATGGATATCGCTTGTCCCCCGTTCTGGCCTAAAAATAAACACAGCCATTTACAACTCGCTCAAGAACAGGAAGAATCGGTTCTTTTTTGTGAGCGTGGGGGCGACCTAGCCCCTTGCAAAGGACTAGGGCCAGGTATCAGAGGTGTATCCCGCGACGCCGTCTGTGGCGGAGACGGCGTACTTAGAGTGGTTAACCAAGCTGATCAAAGACCACCTTGCTGACTTCAATAGGGACTTCTTGGTCTCTCTAGGGCAGAGACCAAGAAGGTGAACTGGGGACCGCCTTTTTCGGTTCAAAAGCTCATGCCGCCGGCGAGGATGATGCAGCCGGAGGACTCCAAAGGTTTGCTCATTCGTATCCACCCCACAGATAAGGGCTTCATTGGCCCGTTGCCTAAGAAGGTGTTGGAAACGCCTTCCTCGTCGCCGTCTTGCCCCGATTACGTCGCCGTTAGGATCTGCAGTGGCCCCGGCTGTACCACGGGCATGGAAAGGACCTTCGAAGACCTGCCGATGGCCATTGGAGAAAATATCATCTTGGCGCAACCCACGCTGCAGGCGGCTCCTCAAGCGGTGCAGACAGAGTCCTTTACAGAGCCGGCCTGTGAGCCAGTGGTGGAGGCACAGGAGCCATCCGTTGGCTCTCCAGTCGTGCGGACTCCTGCTATGGAGCCAATGATGGAGTTTGATCCTCCGGCAGCTGGTGCAGAGGCCATAGTCGGGGAGCCTGCGGTTTCTATGGACGACATTGAGGAAAGGCTGTTGGATGAGATCCTGGAGGAGGCCGCCACCATCTCGGCTCAAGAGGACGTCACTCCTGGTCCGCTGCTGCCTAGGCCAGGTCTAGAGGCTAGGCCCGAGATTCCCGTGAGGAGACTTTGGGAGGTATGATTCTTGATGATGGCTTCCGCGTACTTTCTCCTTTTTTGGATTTCTAACTTGTTCTTTGTTTGTTTTTTGTGCAGTCGAGGAAGCTGGCTGCTGCCATCATCAAGGCGGTGGAGTAGCGTGACCGGTGGATCGCCGATAGGGAGGCGGAGATCGCTTGGCTGGATACTAGGCTGGCTGCTTCCGGGGGAGCACCGTGAGGAGACTACTGCCCTCGAGACTGTCCTGGCGGGAGTGGAAACGGGGAATGCCAACTTGAAGGATGAGGTTGCGGACTTAAAGGCTGAGGTTGCCCTTTTGAAAGAAGAGGGTGATCAAGCCAAATAACGCATCAATCGACTTGCCGGTCGAGTAGCAACATTGGAGAACAACTGGAGTCTCTGAATTTGCCCCCACGAGGTTGAGGGCATGATACACGCGCAGCTGTTCGAGAGGATCAATGTCAGTCGGCGCATTGCGCGGTTGGTCAATCTCGGCTTTCCCATTGACCTCATCAATCTAGCCAACAGAGCGACGCAGCATAGAGACGACCTCGTGGGGGAGCCCTGTGATAGTCTGAGGGCTCCGCCTCCGCCACCGCCGCTCCCGTAGTCCCTTGTGTTGTACATTTTTGGGACCTCCCTTGTACATAAGATATAACTTGTAACACATTCGGAAGCAATAAAATGGAGGTTTTTTAAACTTTGTGTCCATTTTCCTTTACTGCTTTTGTATTTGCATTCTCGTTACACTGGACGGCCAACTTGGTTGGCCGGTTGCCATTGTTGTGCTGCCTAAGGAGTGAGGTCCTTAGGCTTCGCAGGCGGTTGAGTTAGCCAGCCTGGAGGCGCTACCTAAGTGCTGACTTGGGCCGCCAACGCGGAGAAGGATGCTTCTCCCTCCGACCGTCGCTGACTGATCACGCTATCTCCTCATAGAGGAAGTCGTTGCATGCGCTGCATAAGCCCTCTAAGATTTTGACCGTTATCAGGTCATTTGGATGACCAAGGTTTAGATTTGACCGCTAATGGGCCGCCTGGATGACAAGGTTTATTACAACCGTTTTCGGGCCGCTCGGATGACCGAGGTTCATATTAGACCGCTTTCGGGTCACCTGGATGACCAGGGTTTGAATACGACCGCTATGTTCGACCAGTTGTGGGCCGCCTGGATGACCAAGATTTATTAACAGAGGGTGAGGACCCTCTCGACTTAGGGGTAGTCTAGGTCGGATAACCTGCAAAGAAAACACACATACATGCACATAAGAAGGGTAGGCAGTATGTTAAGTAAACACTTGTTTTGACAAATTTAAAACAAGCAGGCAAATGCACATGCACACAATAATGCAAATGTGTACCTGTGCCTTCTACTGGAAGTAACGTCTGAGATGGATCGAGTTCCACATTCACGAAACCAGCTTCCCGTCCTGGCTCCGAAGCTTGTAGGCTCCGTTTCGCAGGACGGCGGAGACGAGAAAATGCCCTTTCCAATTAGGGGGGGAGCTTATTGCAGCCAGCCAGCTCGCCTGTGGCTTCGACGCCTCATAGGACTAGGTCTCCAACATCGCACCGTCGTGCCTTAACCTTTTTATTGTTGTATCGGGATCTCCAATGTTGGTAGGCAGCCATTTGTACTCTGGCAGCGTCGCGGGCTTCCTCTAACAAGTCTAGGTGCCCCTGATTTTTTGGGAGTTAGTCAGTGGGTCGAAAGACTCCACCCTAAGACTTGGGAGCCTGATTTCGACCGGGATTACCGCCTCAGTCCCGTAATAGAGGTTGAAGGCATCTCGCGCATTGGTTCCTTTGGGGTTGTCCGATAAGACCAGAGGACAGAGGGGAGCTCGTCCGCCCAGGAGCCCCCTGCGTCCTCCAACTTAGTTTTTAACCCGTAGAGTAGCGTTCGGTTCGTAACCTCCACCTGTCCATTCGCTTAGGGGTATGCCACCGAAGTGTGGACCAACTTGATGCCTAGGCTAGTGCAATACTTGGTGAAGCGTTTCCTGAGAATTGGATCCCATTGTCAGTCACAACAACCTCGGGGACGCCGAATCTACAAATGATGTTCTGATAGAGGAATTCTAGGGCGTTATATGCTCCATAATCTTTGCAAGTGGGACGGCCTCGACCCACTTGGTGAAATAGTCGATGCCCATGATGATGAACCTCCTTTGTCCCGTGGCATTGGAAAACGGGCCAAGAAGATGGCACCCCATTGTGCGAAGGGCAAGGTGCCTGAAGGGTTTTCAGATTTGCGGATGGCTGGCGGTGAAGGTTGCTGTGAAGCTGGCAGCTTTCACATTTCTTCACAAACTCAAGCGCATCCTTTTTCATTGAAGGCCAGTAGTAGCCCCGGTGCAAGACCTTGAAGGCTAAGTTTTTTCCGCCAATGTGCGATCCGTAGATCCCGTGGTGGACTTCGCTAAAAGCGTAGTCAACCTTTTCGAGAGTTAGGCATTGGAGGTATGGGGTTGAGTAGCCACGGCGATATAGCTGTCCATCAACCACAGCATACCAGCCGGCCGTCTTCCTGATCTGTCAGCCAGATAACTAAGGTAAGGCGTCATCCAGTTTTTCGTTTCAAAAATCTGCATTGCCTCTTATTTCTCAATGTTGGGAGCGTTTAGGATCTCCCGTATGTCCCTCGAGTACTGTTTTAAATTTTCGGCTACAGTGGCTCTGGCCAGCTGGTCTGCCTTTCAGTTTTTAGTTCGGGGAATATGAACCAGGGTCACCCTGTCGAAACCCTGGGCAGCCTCCCTTGCCTTTGCCAAGTACTTGGCCAGGTGAGGGTTGTTCACCTCAAAGCCTCTGTTAACCTGGTTAATGATTAGCTCAAAATCGCTGTAAACTGTCAGTCTCTTGGCAGAGCATTCCTTGGCTAATCGCAATCCCGCCAACAGGGTCTCGTACTCGGCAACGTTGTTGGTTGCCGAAAAATTGAGCCTGAGGGAGTATTTCACCTCAAACCCGTTGGGGCTCGTAAGCACTACTCCAGCACCACTGCCAGTGTCCGTAGACGATCTGTCCACGTGGAGTATCCATTTTGAAACTTCGTCAAGCAGTTCCGCGCTTTCATCGGGCTGCTCCTCGAGAACTGGGGTTGTAGTTTCAACAATAAAATCAGCCAGCGCTTGCGCCTTTACAGCAGGCTTGGGTTGGAATTCGATGTCGAACTCGCCCAACTCGATAGCCCATTTTACCAACTGCCCAAAAACGTCGGGTTTCTGGAGCATGCTTTTCAGAGGCTGGTCTGTAAGGACCACTATCCGGTGGGCCTGAAAATAGGGCCTTTGCTTCCGCGCAGAGAATATAAGTGCCAAAGCCAGTTTTTCTGCACGGGAGTAGCGGGTCTCTGGGCCGGTCAACGTTTTACTTACGTAGTAGACTGGCCATTGAGTGTCGAAGCCCTGGTGCATGAGGAAGTACTGAGGGATGCCTCCGACATTGCCAAGTAAAGGTATAATTCCTCTCCACCCTTGGGTGACACTGACAATGGCAGGTTGGCCGGATACCGCTTCGGTTTATCAAAAGCTGACTGGCAGTCTGCCGTCCATTAAAACCCATTGGATTTTGTCCCTCTAAGGGCCTTGAAGAAGGGCTGGTACTTGTCGCCAGACTTCGCAAGGAAGCGGGACAGTGCTGTCAGCCGTCCAATCAATCGCTGGACGTCTTTTACGCTCCGTTGTGTAGCCATGTTGGCGAGAGCCTTGATCTTCTTTAGGTTTGCCTCAATCCTCGTTGGGAGACGATGAGACCTAGGAATTTACCAAATGCTACTCTGAAGACACGCTTAGCCGGGTTCTGCTTCATGTGATGCTTACGGAGCACCCCGAACGACTCTACCAGGTCGCGAATGTGGTCGCCAGTGACCTTACTCTTAACGAGCATGTCGTCGACGTAGACCTTCATGTTGCGACCAATCGATTTTTTAAACAATTTGTTGACCAGCCGTTGGTAGGTCGCTTCAACGTTTTTCAGTCCAAAAGGTATCACTTTGTAGCAGTAGGTGCCCTGATCGGTCATGAATGAGGTGTGTTCCTCATCCTCCGGAATCATTCGGATCTGGTTGTAACCCGAATAGGCATCCATAAAACTTAGCAGCTTATGTCCAGCTGTCGAGTCAACCAGCAAGTCGATCTTGGGCAAGGAAAAGCTGTCATTCGGGCAGGCCTTGTTAACGTTGATAAAATCGACGCACATCCGCCATTTCCCGTTACCTTTCTTCACCATGACGACATTAGAGAGCCAATCCGGGTAGTAAACTTCTCTAATGAAACCTGCGTCCGGCAACTTTTTCACCTCCTCTCAGATGGCGATCGGCTTTTCAACGAAGTGATTTCTCTGCTTCTGCCTGACAGGTTTTCGGCTAGGATCAAGCTCCAACTTGTGGACGATGACCTCCGCTAGAATCCCAGGCATGTCGGTTGGAGACGATGCGAAGAGGTCAGCGTTCCGTCGTAGGAACGCGGTCAATTCATCGAGTAGTGGTCCGGTAAGTGAGCCGCCGACCTGTACACACTTTTTCGATTCCTCCAGGTCCAGTGGGACCAAATTCGTGGCTTCACTGGACTGTGCTTGTTGAAGGGTTGTCTCGTATCGATGATCGAGTTCTCCAACTATTCTAGTACTGCCGCTAGGGGCAACCTAAGACATGTAACAGATTCGTCCAGTAACCTGGTCACCCAACACCTCTCCTACACCATAAGGCGTTCAGAATTTTATTTTGAGGTGCGGAATTAAGGTGACCATCCCAAACGCTGTCAAACAAGGTCTGCCCAGTATGGCGTTATACACAGAGGATAAGTCAACCACCATGAGGGTGAGTATCCGGCTTACTGTTTTCGGATACGTACCCAAGGCGACCTCCAATTGGATGGTTCCTTGAACGGGCACAGGTACGTTGTCAAGGCCGTACAATGGGCATTCGGCAAGTTTTAATTGATTCTTTTTTAAGCCTAGTTTGAAGAATGCATCTAAATAAAGCAAATCTTTAGAACTTTCATTATCGACAAACACTCGCTTCATCTTGTAGTCGACACTACCATCCGAAACGAGTGCAGATACAATGAGGGGATCAACATGGGGTATATTACATGAGTCAAATCATCATTATTGAAGCTAATGGTGCTGTCCGCCGTTCGTTGCTTCTTCCTCCCAGTCTGCTGTTCCTCGCCGCCAGCTGGGTTCTTAGCAGGTCAGGTGGTGATCATATTAACCACCCCTACTGCGATCCGGTTTTGGAGAGGAGACTGCTCCTACCCCTCTCCGCCAGCTGCTCTAGAACTCTGTTCGAAACCCCTGACAAACTTGGTGAGGTATCCTCTGTGAACCAGCTCCTCGATCACCCTCTGCAGCGTCTTACAGTACTCAGTTGAATGCCCAGTAGAGCGGTGGAAGTCGCAGTACTTCGACAGGTTTTCAGAGTCCTTCTTTAGTGATTTTTCCCACTTCAAGAACTTCTCCCCACGGATTTGCATGAGGACGTCCAAGCGCGTGTCCGTCAGAGGCGTGAAGCTGGTGGGCCCGTAGTCTCTGCGTTCCGGGGGCCCAGTCCTGTGTTGCTTCCAATGGGAGTGATCACTGCCGCCCTACTTCATTTTTCCCTCTCCAGGGAATGATCGAGGCTGATCTGTCTGCTCTGGGCGTTTTACTTCGTTGGCCTCCTCTACTGCAGCGTAGGCCCAAGTGATGGACTCCGCTTCCTGGGAGGTTTGGGGATTCTTGTGGGCCAAGTGCTTGAAGAAGTCCCCGTAAGTCAGCGCGAAGATAAAACTGCCTAGTTTCATTTCCTCCGTAATCTGTGGGATCTGTCTGGCCTCTGCCACAAAGTGGTCTAGGAAGTGCCGTGAGTTCTCTTCCGGCTTCTGTTTGATGTGGGAGAGGTGTCACGATTGCTTCTTTTCCCGTCGACTCAAGGCGTACTAAGCCAGGAAGAGATCCGTGAGTTCCCGGAAGCTATCAATAGTGCCTGAAGGGAGGTGGCAGAACCAGATTCGGGCATCTCCCTTCGTGTGAGCGGAAAGCAGCGGCACATCGTTGAGTCTTCCAACCCTTGCAGACTTAGATGGGTGCGAAAGTAAATTAGGTGGTCAACCAGATCACTGCTCCTATCGTATGAGTCAAGGGAACACATCTTGAACTTGGTGGGCAGTGGACGGTTCAGGATCTTCGCTGTAAAAGGAGATCGGTCCAAGTCGATAGCGTGCTCCTCATCCTGGAACACGCGGTTCCAAATTTTATCCACTCTTGGGTCTGTGCGAGTGGCGTTTGTAGATCTCTTGGAATTTAAGTAAGCCCTCAACTCCGTCCTGTCTCTGGAGGGTCTAACATCCGGTTGGCTACTGCCTCCAGTGGACCTGGAAGTCTTGGAGGCTAACTCCTGGATTGCGTTCTCGTCTTCTACCCGAGAGTATTGGGGATTTTCTTCTCTCCAGACTTTCTCACGGAGTTGTGCTCCCGGAGAGTTCTTCAGGCCTGTTCTGGCCAGGAATGCGTGAGGAGGTTGGGACCGGATTGTTCTTGGATCTCTCGGGCCTTTTGACCTGCTTCTTTTTCCTCTGGCCACCCTTTTTGGTGGATTGCATAGGAGCGGCTGCCGGAGGAGCCGCCTGCTGTCGCTGCTCATTTTGAGTGCAGAGTATTTGGAGCAGGCGATTGTTGGCCTGTATTTGCTCCATCAGCTGTTGAAAGTAAGGCGCTGGCACTCCGCCCGTTGACCAGTTGACCGTGATACCAGTAGCATGGTCCTGGTTAGGATAAGTGACGTCTCTAGCGGGATCGCTAGCTTGGACTCTCATGTTCACCATTACGAATGAATCAAAATTAGACGGTGAAAAAAGAGCGTTGTGCAAAGTAGTGGTTGGCTTTTGTAAGTGCTTCCCACAGACGGCATCAATGATGCGTACCTAAATCTGACTTTGAACAGATTCGAATTCGTCTGGATTATTGGACCTGGCTCCATTCACTGAGTTTGAATCCTGCACACCACTAAAATGAGCAAGAGGTCAGCGTGTCGGCGGGAGGTTGTTCCGCCGAAGACACTCCGACGCTCAAGTTAGTAAAACCTTTTAAGCAAAGAAGGTAAACTGAAAAGCAAAAGAGAGAGAGTAGGATGGTCGGTAGTGTTTACTTGTCGAAAACATGAGCTCTCAATTCCTGCTCACAGACAGAGTAAGGAAGCAACGTCCCGAAAGCATGGAAGCTTTAGGGAATGATTATCAGAAAGCCGAAAAGGTCTCCTGGAACCCGAAGGCCTTTGGTGGGGTTGGAGGACGAACATTTGTATAGAGAAAAAGAGAAGATGAGTCTCTGTTCGAGCTCTGTCAGAGTGTGTATAAGAGCCTGTAAAAGTATGTGTCTTCCAGAACGAAGACCTTAAACTTTTATGGACAGCAGAAGAGCCTCCTTCTATGGGCAATGCCTCCTTTTAGGATTTGGGCCTGTGCCTCCTGTTGAGCCACTTTTGAGTTGACCGTCCCGTAGGCCATCTTGGGCCTTCGCTAACCTTGGGTCAGCCCATATTCCGGCGTACCCATCACACTACAAACATGAATAAAGAATGATTAAATACCAACTCCCTTTACACACCTAATAATCCATGTAAAAATATACACTGAGGAATAATAATAATTAAATGGTAATGCGCACTAAAAATCAAGGCTAAAATAACTTATTAGACTTTAGCGAAGAACAAAACTTAAATTGGATATCAATTGGATGCTAAACCTTTTTCTCTTACCTCCTTTTATTTTCTCTTTTTTTGTTGTGCTCTTTCTATGGGAAAATAATTTCAGATACCTAAAATCGTATTAAGCGTAACTTTATATGAAAAGTGGTACATGAGGACCGATTAGGCACACATCAGGCGTGACCTCTTGGACAAATGTCACGCAAGCACCCTTCAGAATCATATAAGGCATGACTTTTCTGAATAAATTATACATGTGCTTCCCTCATATGGACATCTAGTGCCACTCTTTTGAGCAAACAGTGCACATGTGTCCTATAGACGTCCATCATGCACCATTATATTGACATTCGATCAATTATTAGTCGATTCTTACATAAATAACATGTACTTCTTTAACATTCTTAGTCGATTAGATGACCCTCAACTGACTCTCAATCAACCGTAACACTAGTATCGTATGACCCTTACTTGACATTTTTGCTCGAGTATATTAATATGAATATCACACGTTCTTCTGATGACTATTCATTTATTGTAATACCCATAAGAAAATAAACTGAAATCCAATGGAGCATCACTCATTCAACTTGAAAACACTAGACCACACACACACCAGTTTTTAGTTCCCATGGTTTAGATCCTCTAGCTGCAACTAGCTTGAAAGATACTCACAAATTCAGAGAAACAAGATACAGATCTGATTAAATAGCTATGCACTAGAGCAAGGACGAGATGACTGCATCTTTTGGAGGAAACGCGAAACTCTATCACATTATCTCTTGATGATTCTTTAAGGAAACATAAAAGGCTAAAAGAAAACGCCCAATCTAAAAGCTAGCAACTGCTAGTCCAGTTGTGGCAACATATTGCTAATATCTGCTTCTGTCGATGGCAAAGTGAAATCACATAGATAAAATTGAGCCAGAAGAAAGTGCAGAACAACGCTCTATCTCATTCTTTATATACCCATCCAAATAGTCACTTGTTCCTTGGAACGTGTTGGGCAGGGCTCAAAATGGGTTGACCCAATCCAAAGATGAAGTAGGGCCCAAATATCAATGGATCAACTACAGAATCACAGAACTGATCAGACCTTTCGAATAAGGCTCAACAAGGTATTAAATAGAAAATTCAATCCCGACGAACGATTACAGTCAACCAAGAGATAATAATACACTAGTAAATGACCAAATCTAGAAAAGATCAAAATGGTTTTCATATTAACAGTCAAACGATTTTTTAAAAAAATAAAAGGGCAGTAATACCCCTGGAGTAACTCCTTCCATTCAATGTCATAAAACACCTTCCAGTATAGGCAGCAGTTTTGGATTGGTTAGTCGATTAGAACTCTGGTTATAAATACAAAACCTCCCAGTTCAAAGGGGAGAGGTTTAACCAAGACGGCAAAACAGATACTCAAGTGAAGAGTGTGTTCAAATAATTGGAGCCAATTCCTCCCAACTCTTACTTGTCCCCTTCCTCTTTCAATTTACGCTTTCTTTTTTCATATTTCTATACCTTAAAAAAAACTACTGATTTGGGTATTAGATAATATATTTGGGGTGAATCTCGTATACTTTTAATCTCTCATTTAGTTTGTTGTGGTATGCATGATAAAAATTTTTAGTTACGAAGATCGAACCCACTGTCACTATGATCAAGCGAAGGATTCACCTAATTTCCTAATTGGTACAACAAATTAGAACTTTAGAACATATCATTGGCATCGTCTGTGAAAATGTGGTCAAGCCATTCATTCTAATCACCAAAGTAAACTTGCAAAAATGGACTTTAATTGTCAGCAGAGCAAAGCAATCGTGGTGAATACTAAGACTTAGCCAAGCTTTTCGCATGAGGACATCACTCCTCATGGCACCGACCCAATTGAGGGTAGCCAAGAGGATATTCTTCACTCAATGATCACAAATGTGCAGTCATTGGTGGCTTAGGTAAATATTATGTTAAAGATACTCAAGTCTATCTTGGACAAATTAGATGGGCACTCACTTAAAGTTCCCACCCCCAATTCTCGAACCTTAACCTTTAGGAGGAGAAAAGAGAAGAAGCATGCCTCCAAAGAGATGTCACAACAACCCAGAATCCTAGAGGGTCGAGAAGCCTCTCTTTGAAAAAATTCCATCTCGGTGCGAAGGTTGTCTTAACTTTGAGATCAAACAAGAGAGTCCAAAGAGGGAAAATCTACGCAACTCACAGGACACAGGGTGGTCATCGGTGCAGGATGAGGCATCGTGTAGCAACCTACTGAGCAACCTTCCAAACTGGCAAGCCCTCGTGTGTAACCCAACTACTCGAAGCTGAGAACATTTCTCAATGCAAAAAGGATCACATCCACTTACGAGGTGGAAAAAAGAATCAGAAGAATTGAACAACAATTATTTCATGGAAGTATGGTCAGACAATCCGCCGAATTGTGCATGTCTCCATTCATAGGAAGATTAGGATATATCGTCTCCCTCCCAAGTTTAAGATATTGGCCCTAAGACCCTAAGATAGAAATTCTAATCCAATGGATCACTTTTGAACTTTATTGGGACTTTAAGGCCTTAAAGACCCTGGCTTATGCTTTTTTTTTCCCTTAACTCTCAAAAGGGATGCTTGAATTTGATTTTATCAATTGGCACCAAATTTGATTCAATCCTTCTAGGAGTTGGCTGACAAAATCTATTTTAATTTGCCTCCAATAGAACTAAGAAAAAGTAGTTGTGACACATTGTCCGAATACGACAAGGTCCAAATGAAAGGCTAAAGTGCTTCTTAGCTAGATTCAATGTCGAGGCCCGAAGTATATCTAAACTACCAACAGTATAAAATTGAACTTATTTATGGCCACTGTACAATCGGGTGAATTTTTAAGCATTTAGTTCAGTAGGAATCTAAGATATTTCTTGAGGCAGAGACAATTGTTTGAGTATATATTGTAGCCGATGAGGCTAACGAAGCAAAGCAGCTAGAGTGCTCAAATCACCATCCGGAATTGACCAACAGAAAGAGATGGAACAACGATAACTCCTCCACATGGGATCTCAAGAAGCAATAGAGGACTAATTCAGGGCGTTAGAAGGGAATGCAAACCACTGAATCTCATTCCTCTAAACGACATCTAGACCAGTGTTTTAATACAGATCCGAAATGAGAAGTTTTTAAAATAGTCGAAGTTGATGAAGAACTTGGAGGGAGGATATCAGTTAAGGTACAACATTTACCATCAAATTTTCAGGCTATAGCACTAAAAATTATCAGACTCTGCAGAAGGAAATTAAAACCCTAATTTAAAGAGAATATCTCAATAAATATCTAAAAAATCTAGGGCATGATCCAGGTAATACTAGCAATGAGGACGTGGAGCTACCAAAACAACCTTGAAATCGAGTGGTTGTAAGAGTTGTGAACATGGTCTGCATGAGGTCCGCCAGAAATGAAGATATGGATTGTCTAAAGAAGACTTCCTCTAATAAGAGACAAAAATTAGGAATAAGAAATGATATCATTAGTTTTAGCGATGATAATATGACTCATATAATAGCTCATCATTCAAATCCTCTTGTTAGACAAGGGATTGAAAAGGAATCGGATGAAACCGATTGAGGGCCCCTTATATGGTTAGACAATGAACTCATACCGATCCAAGAGGTCACTCAGTTAAAAGTTACAAGGGACATGTTAAAAAGTAGCTTCCCAAATGCTAACGTTTCTAATAGTAGACATAACTTCAGTCTACAACACCATATTGGGTTAATCATATCTAGTGGCTTTTAGAGCAATAATGTCCATTTCGCACCCAAAATGAAATTTATGACCCCACATGGGGTAGGTGAAGTACAAGATGATCAAATTGTTGGTCGAACTTGCTATCTAGCCTAGATAGGTCAGTCAATACCAAGCCAATTGATCAAGGAGTTTGACCTTTAAAATGAAATTACACGATAACAAGGCCAACTCTATAAATCCACCTTGCAAATCCCCAGATCGGAAAGATCTAGAAAAGTATATTTAGATCGGTGGTTATCTTCCCAATCATTTGTGGGAACAGCTAATGGAGTTTCTTTGATAAAATTCATATACATTTGTATGGACGTCTGCGGACATGTTGGAAATACCGACTAAGATAATGATTCACAAGCTAAGCCTAATCTCAGGGCATAAATCGGCCTGATAAAAATAGAGAAACCACTCTATAGAAAAACTCATTGCTATGGGGAAGAGGTCAAGAAACTACTCAACGCAAGGTTCATAAGGAAAGTCCAGTACCTAGACTAGCTATCGAATGTTATCCTTGTCAAGAAGAGTAATGAAAAATGGAGGATATGTGTCGATTCCATAAATATGAATGAACTATGTCCAAAAGACAGCTTTTAATTACCAAGAATCAACCTATTGGTGGACTCAACTTTTGGGCACCAATTATTACGCTTCATGGATGCTTATTTAGAATACTGTCAAATCCAAATGAGTCTAAAAAATGAAGGATGATCTCATTCATGACCGAAGTCATACTCTTCGGTCTAAAAGCACATGAGCAACATATCAAATGGCTAATCAACAAGATGTTCAAAGTCCAAATAGGAAAGAATATGAAGATGTATGTAGATGGTATTCTTATCAAAAGTATACTAGCTGACGACCATATTTGAGACATGACCAAAACTTTTGGGTATTCCGAGCACACCAAATGAAATTGAATCTAATAAAATATGTGTTCAATGTGACATTCGAAAAGTTCCTTAACTTCATAATATCCTATTGAGGGATAGAGGTGAACCTAGATAAAATTAAACCAATCATTAATATGAATCAGCCTCAATTCCTAAAAGAAATCTAGAGATTAACCGGAAGATTGGCTACACTCTCCAGTTTATTGGCAAAATTTGTTGAGAAATATCTTCCCTACTTCAAGGCTTTGACAGGGGAGCCAAAACTAATGAGTTCCACTGAAAAGAAGAATGTTAATTGGCTTCTTAAGAGCTAAGGGAATATCTAACCAATTCACCACTCTTAACTTCTCCTAAAGAAGGCAATGAATTATATTTCTACTTGGCCGTCTCAAATACAATACTGAGTTTAATTCTGATCAGGCAAGAAGTTGACATATAGTGACCAATCTACCACGTTAGCAAGATACTGACAGATGAAGAGACTTGATATTCACAAGTTGAAAGGATAGCACTGGCTCTAATTCACATGGCAAGGAAACTCCATCCATACTTCCAAACCCATAAGATAGTCGTATTAACTAACCAGCCATTGAAAAGGATCTCACAAAGGATAAAAGTGTCTAGACCTTTGATAAAGTGGGCTGTAAAATTGGGTGAATTCGACATAGATTTTCGAGCATAACCGTCTATAAAAGAATAAGCTCTCATGAATTTTGTGGTCAAAACGACGGCCGTAATTTCAAAAAAAAATCAAGAAGGTGAACATTGGATTAACAATGAGGAAACTCTAACATGGATTCTATACGTTGATGGATCATCCTCTCAAGCAAGAAGTAAGGTTGGTGTAGTTTTGGTGACTCCAGATAGATTCGAGACAAAGTACTCGATAACATTTAGGTTTCAAGCCACTAACAATGCGGCCGAATATGAAGTCATATTAGTCGAACTTAGGTTGGCGAAGAAATGTTTGGCAAAGAACCTGATCGTTTGTAGTGACTCTAAATTGGTAGTCAACCAAGTGATCAAAAATTTTGAAGCATTTAATCCATATTTGACAAAGTATCTCGTCAAGGTAAAGAACCTCCTAACCTTTTTTAATAAAGTGGAGGTTCACCACATCTCAAGGGAAGACAACTAGAAGGCCAATCAATTGGCCAAAACAGCTACACTTGGGACCCCAAGCAATATGCAAGGGAGATGAGGGAAATGCTCATGAACTTGGTCATAGATGACTCAGACAAAATACTCCCAATCTTAGATGAGGTGACCTGGATGACTTCATATCGAAAGTGCCTCGAAGATGGTTCATTACCAAAGGATCCAATTAAAGCTAAACACATAAAGAGACGACCGGGTGATACATACTCGTGGATGGGAAACTATACAAAGGAGGCTATTCCATCCCTTATATGCAGTGTCCGACACTCTCAAAGGCTTATTACAGTTTAAGAGAGACACATCTAGGCATTTGCAAATCACACATAGGGAGAAAGACCTAGCATTCAAGGTTATGATATAGGGTTATTTCTGGCCAACAAAAAAAAAAGGATGCTATGGAGTTTATTAAAAAATGTAAAATTTGTCAAATTTACGGCAACATTTCTCATTAGCCTCACACTGAACTTCAAGCTCTACATTTGTCGTGCTTGTTCACATAGTGGGGTTTTAACATACTAATCCCACTTACTGCGGGATAAAGAAAATTCATCATAGTTGTGATAGACAATATTACAAAGTGGGTAGAAGCCACTACGTTGGCAAAAATCGCCTAACAAAACAGCACTAAATTTGTGCGCAAGGGCATATATGCAAGTTTGGGATACCCGAGGTCATAATGACTAATAACGGTACCCAATTTATGAAAAATGATTCATCAAACACTGTATGAACCCTGATATTAGACTAATTCATACCTCCATTGCCTACCTCTAATCAAATAAGTGAGGTGACTAACTAAATCCTATCATGGTATGAGGAGGATGCGGGGGACTCTTAGGTAGACGAGTCTATAGTCTTACTACATGACCCCAAGAGAGCCAACTCAGAAAACACCCTTCAGCCTATGCTACGAGACTAAGGCTGTTATTCTAGTGGAAACTGGACTATCTAACTTTCGAATGAAAAGTTTTGACCCCTATTACAATTCCTAGCGCCTAAGAGAAAACCTAAACTTGCTCAAAGAACTCAGGGACACGATGAGGTTACAAACGGCTACTTGCCATCAACAGGTAGTATGATACTACAACAAAAAGATGAAGACACAGCAATTCAAAGTAGGGGACCTAATTCTACAGAATATTAAGCCTACCGGCAAAATTATTGACAGAAATAAGCTGTCTTCCAATTCGGAAGGACCGTTCTTAGTGTTAGCCATCCTCTAAAGTGGTACGTATAAACTACGAATTGAAAACGAAAAACTAGTTCCTAGAGCATGGAATACCCTTCACCTCAAAAAATACTATTAATAAACCCACTCCTGAATATGACGAGATTGATGGTATGTCTTGCTCATTGTTTATGGGGTGCATGAATGATATATTTTTACATTTTAATAAGATTAATTTTTATATAAGTTATTTGTATTTATTACTCATTTGTGTACTTGTGTGATTCATTATGACCATGACTGAGCCTAAGCCAGGTAAATGAGATTTCACTCCTCTCTTACCAAGATGACCTATATAACGATGCAGTCACGACGTTGATTAATACAACTATATGACCTAGAACGTGGTCAAGTGCCAACAATTGCTTCAAAGACTCGGAGGCACTAGGACCAAACGTCCAATCTCTTTTTAAAGGTCCGATCAAAAACTAAATTATATTCAACTAATATGAACTTTAAGGGGTTTTTCAATATGTGTGCCAAAACTCCCTTCTACGAGATAGGCGCTATTAGTCATACATGGTTCACGGATTAGGGTTCAACTAAGTTTAGTAACGACGGTGAGAACACCTAGCCAGCAAATAGAGGTTTTATTAAATAGAAAGACGATGCAATAGAAACAATACTAGTGACAATAATCTATAAGAATTAGCTGATTTATCGAACATACGTGGTCACATATATACAATTTGGAAGCCCCAACTTAGTACAAAAAGGAAACTCACCAAGTTAATCCTTGTCGAGACACAAGAGGCTCAATTATCCTAAGGCTAAGGACATAGTAGGGGCCTAAACGATAGGTGCTCACTTGGCCTTGAAATATTTTTGATGTTACAACGTTAAGAAATCCCGAAATTCATGAAATAAGACAGTTTAAAGGAAAATCATAGGCAACTAAGAAAACGATCCGCTTACAGAAGAAAACACCATCTTGGAACCTAGTGTCCAAAATGGGACTGACCTCCTCAGGTCAAAAACTCTGCCTCGACTCTCCCTTGAGTTGGGCACACTTGTTCTGAAGACTATCAATCAAACTTGTGTTAGAAACTAATCAATGTTCAACCTCTTGGAAATTATCTTCAAGAAAGGCAATCCTATCCAAGACAATGGTGTTCTTGTCTGATAACTTGTGAGATCTCACCATCCATTTGGATAACTCATTCTCTAGAAAAGTAGCCCAGTCTCAAAGCTACTTAGCCTCAGCTGCAGTGGCTTCCACCCGAATCTCCAACTCTTTGTATGTTGCAGGATTCACATACGATTGGGAAAGATGAGCAATGTCAGTGTCTCACTTATGCAACCTGTCCTTGACCAAGCATGCCAAATCTTGGGACTGCTAGATAAATAAAATATCCAATTAGATGAAACAATATCAAGAAAAAATTTGAATACTGAGTCAAGTATGCAGTACCTTCTAAGTGAAGAATTCCTCATGAGGAGGGATCTGGCATTGATTCATGCATGAAAACTGGTGGAGTCCTCTAACACAGGAGCGGTGGAGAATAGTAATGCAGAGGAGCTAGAAGTCCGAGGGGGATGAAAAAACACCTGGATCTTCAAAATTCTTTGGTGATGAAAGACCAACTTAAGGGGCCTCTTCTGCACCTAGGACCTCCGTTGAAGAAAGACAAGGCCTGAGAATCTCCATTGCAACACCACAATTATTGATAGGTATCTTCTCAACCACTCCATTATTAATAAGCTCCACTACCGGGGTAATAGGAGGTGCAGAACTGAATTATTGGTGGGGAGCTAACCAAAATAGGGACACCAAACTCGACAATAAATGGAGCATCAATTGGTTCTTTCATGTTCAAGGCTTGAAGCGCAGGGTCATTTATTTCCATAGAAACAATAGGGGGAGCCTCATCCTTCAATACAATCACAGACACCTCTTCAAAAATTGGGAAACCTGGCAAGAAAAGAATTGAGTTTGACCTCTAAGACAGTCCTCCAGCATCTATCATGGCAATCTCATCACAAGCCACATCGACCATCCTATAGGGATCCTACAGCGATAAATAAAATCCCTATAAAAATACTACTAGATCAAACACCAGTGATTTCGTATCCGGTCCAAATCTTGGCTAATTGATCGAAGTCGGTAACTCCAGTAGACCCATAGATCATGGAACAAATAAGGTGGGTAGGCCCAACCACCACACTACATGTATAGATGCGAACACCCCTCGTTACAGTAGCGGTAGTAGAAGAAAAAATGGATGAGCAGGGAACTAGAAACCCTGCCTCTCCAACTATTACATTCGAAGAGGACAAATAAAAATTGCCCCTATTTTTATTTTTGATCTATGGATAGGCATGTCAGCAATAGCCTCTCCACCCACATTAAAATCACAGTTGACATTAATAAGTGCCTTTTGAGTCAAAAAGTTGCCCGTCTTCCACAACTCAACGACATTCTCCTCTATCAAGATAATCAATAGTTTAGACTTAAAGACCTCCTTATCCAAAACAACTCTAGAATAAGCGGAATTAGCCAATTTTCACTTGTCGGAGAGGGTATAGTTAGAAAGAACCATAATAAAAAAAATTAGCAATTCCAACCCTTAACGAAATCTGAATTCCTTTCAATTATTTTGAACCCATTTTTAGAGGTAAATGAAATCTAATCGCCTTCCTAGTTAACTTTGAAGACGTCTTTGATAGTCATAGCATCTAAACGAAGCTTTTTAATGGCGAAAGAAGATACATAGAGAAACTAGGTATCTTATTACATTTGGATAGAGGCGAGTAATAGGAATCTCTAGAGCCTCCATTATTCATAGAGTTCTCTAGCCAACGAAATACAGAGACCCTTCCATAGATAAATTTCATATATAGCAATGAATCCATGCCTCAAAGAGCAAGCTTTCTTGGAGAAAGAGCAAGCTCTCTTAGTGATGGGTATATTATATCTCTCGTAAATGTCCAAAACTTTTCAATTGTAAAGTTGGATGGAATATTAGCAATGCTCAAGGAAGCTATTTCGAGGAGCCATGGAAATTCAAGAGTAGCAAAAAGTGAAGTTGGGCTGAGAAATGAAGTGGAAGAAGATAAAGAGTGAAATGAAAATAAGGCATGCCGGTGTTTAAATTAAAATATTTTGGGCCAAAGCGATGTCGTCTTGGCCTGCTTGAAGAGACGTGTCACTGTATTGATAGGAGACACATGCTAGCACGGAAAAATGCCGCAGCACTTCTTTTCCTCAATGCTAGTAATGATTAACTAGTACAATATTTTCCAAGGCAACTGGCTAATAGCCAACGGTTTAGTCACCCCATTTAATTAATTAAACAACTCAATTTTCATCAAAAATCTAGCTTAGTTACTTTGTAAATATTTCAGTTCTAGATTTGTCTAAATTAAATTATTATGAAGCCGAGTTGTTAGATATCCAAGCTATCAGATTTTTAGATAGAGAAAAAAATACAATCAAAATCCAAACATACGGGCGAACACTCAACTCATAAATAATGATTTGAGAATTATAAACACACTAAGATCATACGGAGAAAATGAGCTCCTATTCATGTAGTCTTATTCATTAGATCATGTCGTGATGTACCAACTTCAAATAGCGGAAGTACAACTCAAAGAATACGAACAAAATGGAAGAAGACGTATAATTGCAACTCGAATATAAAAAAAAATCTTTCTAGGTACTCAGGCACGAGTTATATTAGAAGCACCATGAAAAAAAAGAGAGAAAAAGCGTCCACTCATGTTGGCAACATCTATCTTGATCACTTCTATGAGAGCCAATGAGATAAAAGTCACATTACAATATGCAAGCCTGTCTTTGAGAAGGACATAAAAGAGAGAAACTAAGAAAGTTTTTCTTATAAAATAGAATAATTAAGGTAGACTTTAAATGCAAAGCTTAAAGGATCTTTCTCACCAACTTCGACATCAACATCCATCGACGACTATGAAGACAACAAATTTGTAAAGGATAACACATGGCCAAGTGAAGAGGAAGACTTTTTAAGCTATAGTTCAGAGAGAAATCCTCAATTTAAAGTCAAGGCAAGACATAATCGGTAAGAAAATTGATACTCATAAAGGCATCAAGTCATGTTCAAAGTGAACAGAAAATAAAATCCTGACAAATAAGACCGTTGTTCAGTAGAAGATATTCAACAAAGATGCGCACAATTGGCACAAATGACCACCTAGTTGGCTTTTTATCAATAACATACTTGGAGTTTGAATTCAAAATACAAAGTATGGGAATAATGTTGGGTACAATCCAAAATAAGCTGGCCCAACTCAAAACTGAAGTAGGGACTAAGCATTAATGGTCAAAATATAGGATCACAGAATCAATCAAACCTTCAAAATAACGGCTTAATAGGATATTAAATAGACATTCAATCTTGACAAACGGCTACGGTCAACCGACGGTTGATAATGCACCAATAAATGACCCAATTCAAAAATGATCGAAATGGATCTCATATTAACAGCCAGACGACTTTCAAATTAAACAAAAAGGAAATTACATCTCAAGAGTAATGCTT
Organism: Nepenthes mirabilis; assembly: GCA_025585075.1. Taxonomy (NCBI): domain Eukaryota; kingdom Viridiplantae; phylum Streptophyta; class Magnoliopsida; order Caryophyllales; family Nepenthaceae; genus Nepenthes; species Nepenthes mirabilis. The sequence goes on from JAODPA010085976.1 coordinate 22,702, forward strand.
TCTATTCATTCAATGTCATAAAATGCCTCCAGTACAGGTAGTGGTTCCAGACTGACCAGTTGGTTAGAATTCCGATCATAAATACAAAATCTCCCAGATCAAATGAGGGAGGTTCAACTAAGACAGCAAAAAAGACATTCAAGTAAAGAGTGCATTCAAACAATCAAAATCAAGTCCTTCCGACTCTCACTCATCTCCTTCCTCTTTCAATTTATGAGTCTTTCCATATCGATCAAAAACACCACTGACTTTAATATTGAAAAATATATTAAAAAGCCGATTCTATATATCTCTAACAGTTTATTTAGTTTATTATGGTGTATAGAATAATAATTTTTAATTACAAAAATTGGACCCGCTGCCACTTGAATCAATTGAAGGGTTTACCCGACTCCTTAATTCATACGATAATATAAACCCTTGAAATGCATCAAAACTTTTGTGTTTTTTGGGGCTACAGCTCGTGTTCATTAAATGTATGAATCCGTTCACTGTCGTTCTTGACAGGATAAATCATCTTAACAGTTCATAGCTATTTTATATAGAATTAACACTATTCTATTCTATGAAACCAATTCGGTACGACTGAAAGAGATCACCGAAGCCTCAACACAATCCCCCTCCACACACACACAAATCCAGTCCTACACCCAAACCCAACAAAAAATCAAACTGAAAACATTAAAATAATAAAATTTAATAAATTTAAATTTACATTTAAAGTTTAGGTCATTAGCCCATCAGTCGAAATGCGCATACGACGATGGATGGGGGAGCGACGTAGCCCCTGTTGCTTTGAAGGCTGCCAACAGCGACTAAGGGTGGGCCCGCATCACGTTTCCGTTAGCTGGCAGCTGCACATGCAAATTGCTGATGCTTTGTGTGGAGTCTATTTGACAGATCCCTTCCTCTGCCTGCCACATCTAAAAGTTACATGTTGTGCTTCACTGGGCCATACCTCCACGCTGGGCCATCCCCGTCATCTGTCTAGCATTGCCCAACAGCAACAACATGGTTCTAATGCGCTTTCATTTAATTGTCACGTCTATCTTTATCCAATTTTCTTTTTGAATATGATCAACCCATAAATTTCATTAATTAGCTCTCGCTGGATTAAATTTCATATTATTTATTTGAAATGACATATCCTTCAATCATACTAGCAAATTATTAAAAGGTGACAAAAGACTTTATATTGATAGATTCTGTAAAAAAAGGGTAAAATTTAAATTCTGATAGTTGCACCGGATTATTTAATATCTACAATGGGAAGTCTCACCGCTCGGTTATTAAAGATTCAAGATTACAAACATCTGGGTTGTCAAAAAAAACTTCTAATGTCATGTGTTCAAAGTATCCAAACATTTAAAACTTCTAATATATCAGATTGTCCGTATATTAAAAATGTTAGAATAAACTAGTAATATAACATTGTTTGTAAATGTGGTGCCCTCGATTTGTCAGTGATATCAGCAAGAGAACTACGAATCAAAAGTTAATCAATTGACGAACAATTAGAAGTTTTTGACTATGGCCACCATTATGGTAATAACATTTACTTAATTTACTTTTGTGGGATAGTCACATGTTTCAAAAATAAGGGAAGCCTACCATCACTCGATCACAACATGTGCTGGTTAGAAAAATTGTCCTTGCAATCCATGATCCCCATCCTGATATTCTAACTAGTCAATCTAAGGATAGACCCAGCGTCTATATGGGTTTCTAGATTTCAACAAGTTGAATTAGTCAAAAACACAAATCAACCAAAGTTTTAACATTTATGAAAAATACTATAAGGCAAAAGACTTCTGTTCCTCTCCTATCTTTCTTCCTTTTTCCTTTGGAGAGAAATAGACAGAGCCAGCGTTAAGATACCCCGGCTTAAAGATTATTATTGTCAATCTTAAAAAAAGTATTGAAGAATCGTTCGTTACAATCCTTTAAAAATTTCTTATTAAATATGAAGCTAGTAATCATCGTTTTTGTTACAAAAGAAGTAGCAATTTGTTATCCTTTTTAACATTCTAATTTGGCTAATACGGCACTAATTTAAGCGTCAAAAGATAGTGTGGTTAGATATCTCAGTTCTGCTACATTTTTTAATGTTTGTGATGCACAATATATGAATTATTTGATCTAGAACTCGCTCTAAAGTTTTTTAAATCAAATATATTTTTTAAGTACGTATCACATCTTAACAACTAAATAAATTTGACATCTTTTGAAAGTAAATTGCATATTTTAACAATTAGTTTT
>JAODPA010085987.1:0-24962 GCA_025585075.1 Nepenthes mirabilis
AGAAAATCACTCTTCTTGATTCATTTTTTTTTACATTTTATTATTATTATTTTAAATTTGTCACTTAATTATTTAGAAGTTTAATATGGTTAACGAGAGTCTCCATCTTTGGACTTTGACGGAAGTTGTTTTGAAAATTTGTTGCATAGCAATCAGGGCAAATATGACCAATTTTTTTGCACCTATGACAGGTCTGGACAAATTTAGTATTAACGGAAACTTTTCCACCTTGTTTCCTAGTGTGATTTAAGCCACGGGTTCTTCCTCTATTTGAGATAAGAATATTTGGTACATTAGCATACATCTTCGTAGAACTTTTTGACTTTTGATCAATCGAGACCGATGACATGCTACTCCCTCTTGGCATGGCAGTAACTCAAACAAAGATAGTTTCTGGATTAATATTAGCTACCAAGGCAATTTTAGAATATCCCAACCATATTTTATTTTTGCAGACTTTTCTCAAATCGAGCATACAGTGCAATTGTTTACACCCACTTGAAAATTGTTTTAGATCATTTCATATATTTTCAAGATCCGATTCAAGGGTCTTAATTTTTTCTATAAATGACTCACTTAATTTCTCAAATTCTTGAGTTTTTATGTCCAATGCTGTTCTAAAAGAAATTTTTTTATTTTCAAGTTTAGCCAATTTGTATTTCAGGAATGCATTAGTTTTCTTAACCTTTTGACATTTCTTAAATAATTTATCATATGTATCCAAAATGTCACAAAATTGAGTTTCTGACTCATTCTCAGGGTCATCAATTTAATCCAAACTTACTTCTAAATTATTGTCATTTTCACACACGGAGATCATAAAAGTCATATATTTTGCTTGACCTTCTTCAATACATCCTTCATTCTCCTCATCTTCATCATCGCTTAAAGTGGCACTAGTTTTCATAGTTAAACCTTATTGTCAGTTAAAATTCAAGCATTCAACATGAAAATGGCCAAAATCTTGACATTCATGACGCTACATTCCTTGAGTATTTTTTAGTTTGACGTCTTTAATCTCGCATTTATTCTTCTTGTCACTTTTGGGGGAAATCAAATTTTTTGAGTTTATTTTTTGTTTACCATATGAGGTTTTATTTTTCTTCAAAAATATTTTAAAATTCTTTACAAATAAAGTAAAATCTTCATCACTATAGGACTCCTCATCCGAGTTATGGTTTCTCTCTTCTTTAACGGATTTAAAGATAATTGATTTGGATTTCTTTGATTGTGGGAGAGTGTATTCATAAGTTTGAAGAGATCCAACAAATTCTTTAATTTTTATTTTGTCGAGATTTTTACTCTCTTTAATCGCTGTTACTTTGAGTCTAAATCATTTAGGAAGCGATCTTAGACTTTTTCGAACTATTTTATTTTTAGAGATTCTTTCACCTAAGTTGAATGTAGAATTTACTAAGTCATTTAAGTTTACATAAAATTCATCAAATGTCTCATCATCTTTCATCCTAATTTCCTCAAATCTAATAGTAAGCATTTGTAATTTTAATTTTTTAACTAATTTGGTTCCTTCATAGGTAATCTCAAGTATGTCCCATTCATCTTTTGAAGTCTTGCACATGAAAATAAGTTTAAATTCTTCAAAGGATATAGCCAAAAAATAATATACAACCCCTTACTATGCCAATTACATGCATCAAGTTTTTTTTTTATTTACAAGAATAGAACTTTCGGTTCATCGCCCGTAGTACTTTTGGGTGAAGTCCACCCAGATTGAGTATTGGCCCACATATACTCATCCATAGATTTGAGAAAGACTCTCATACGGATCTTCCAATAAGCATAATTGCTCTCATTAAAGAAAAGAGGAACGGATAGAAATCCGCTCATATATATCTAGATCAGGGGTCACAAATTGAGGTGAATCTCTGATACAAATTAAAAAGGATTAGACGTCCAAATCAAATATGTTTCGACCTCCTAAAAAATTTACGAAATAGAAATCACAGAATATATAATCTACATAAAATATATTCTAATTTAGATATAAATAGTAAATAATGAAAGTAGTAACAATCAAGACGAGATTTTTGGTAACGAAAAAAAAATCTCAATAATCACGACTATTAAGTAAAACCCTTCAAATTTTAACGGTTAAGAAAGAATGCACTAAGAAAATTAACTTACAGATCGGGTAGTACAGACGCCCTAACCTAAACAACTTACTCCATTTTTGTAATCCCTATTAATAAACTCCTTTAATTTATTTGTAACAACGAATTCGAATACCTTTCGATCTTCTAGTCAATCTTTCTTTTTGAGCCATTGAATCACTATATACCACTAGAGCCCAATTTTCACACCACCGACATCACCAACAAAGGTTGCCAGATGGGAAGAGGTGTATAGGATGTTTCAAAATGAGATGAGAAAACTTGTAATAGAAGCACAAAAGTTAAAACCTTGTTTTCTCAAAGGGAGCAAATATAATCACAAACGGTAAGGGCTTTCTCATTGGAATGGCCATTCAAAAATTGTTCTAAAAAAATTAGAGTAAAAAGAGTTATGCAGGTATTTATAGAGTGGCCGAAATTAAGGTCAAAAGTATGACCATGTGGAAATGCACGCCACGACGCTCAAGTGCGGTTCGAGCCCGAGGCAGGCTCAACTAGGGTTAGACTGGGAATGCGCCCGGGTGCTCGAGCATAGATCGAGCATGCAGCGAGTGAACGCTCTCTAGAAATGGAGCTTGAGCGCAGAGCGGGGATGCAATGAGCGAACACCCTCTAGAAATGCCGCTTGAGCCAGTGTGAGCATGCAGCAGGCGCACACTTTCTAGATACAGAGCTCAAGCGCAACTCGGGTAAGGATAGGCGTGGATACCAAGGAAAGTGGTGACAATCTTCGAGTGATAAGTTGAGGCAGATCTTCCAGTCAATAAAAGCAATTTCGTCAACGAACAACCCGACACGGTTACAAAATATGTAAACACATAAATTGACCTAATAACTACATTCACTGTAAACAGGTTATGATGCTATATAGCAATACAATTTTGAATATGTTATGATATGAGATGATCAAGTATAATTTTACTTATAACTCTAGAGTGGTTATGAATTATTTAATCTCATGTGTTCGAATAAGTTTAGAACATAAAAAGATATTTTAGGAATGCCGCTACACTGGTATTTGTAGAGATATTTAGTATAGTACTCACACCATTTTCTATGTGTGCTTCATACTCACACAACTTACTAGTTGGTAATGAGAATGCAAAGAAATATGCACTACTAAATTGAGCCCTCTATGTGCAAGTGAGAGATATAATAAGTCAAAAGATACAAATAAATGGCATAATTGCCACTTCGATGCTTTTCAATGGATGTGGCTTTAAAGCTTTTTTAACCATAGCTAGTTGGAGGGTCTATCCATGAGGATGGCCTATTCGTAAATCCTTAGATCTATGCTTATTTTTAACTGGCCAAAGCATTTTATTGCTTACAATGTCATTTATTGTCATTGGATACCCAAGTATAAACCATAAGCTATTTATCGTTTCCACCTCTATTGTTTGCTACACATCAAAATTATTTAAGAAAAAAATTTATTATTATTATCTTCCTATTTGTATATTTATGATGTGGATTTTGTAGCTGACCCACTTAAAAAACATTTTAACACCAGGAAGGAAAGTAATACCAAAACTTAAGGAAGTGACATTTAGTAACACTTGAAACAAGTCACCATGACATTAAATTCCATGAAGCAAAATATACTGTTGTATTTTCAATTTTCATTATTTATGAATTTATATTTCTAACAATTCTTAAAGGTAATATGATCAATTAAAGGTAATATGATTTCTAGTATATTATGACAAAAAAGACGGAAAGTTTAATACAACTCTAAATTTAAATTCAACTTGGGCAACAATTGGTCTGGCCATATATGCCAGATAAGTAGAATATGGAATGCTCTAATAAAAAAATATTAGACAGTCTATCATAACTGTATGAGCCATTCATGCAATAACCTGAGATTTAATCCCACAGAGATTAAATTTCTTTTTATTTAGTAGTAACTTAAAACTACATGCATCTAAACCCCAGATAGTTGAACATGAACCATGTGCAACAATAAGAGAATCGAAGCCTAGTAGGACCATCATGGATTTTCCTTCAAAAGCTCAAGTAAGTTCAAGGCCAGAATATAATGAAATTAAGTTATAGTAAAGATGACTAAAAATATTGAAATAAATAAAAACAATGAGGCATATTGCTCACTAGGAAGAAGGTCGGTGAAGTCCTCCCATTTCCTAGGGTTGAATGAATGGGACAGAGGCCCAGGCAGTAGGCCTCTGTGTTGTCACAACTAGGTAATGATTTTAGAAAAATAATTGCCAGGACTGCCTAGAGTCTCCTTCAGCATGCTCCAAGGGGCACTTAATGGTAAGGCAACCGTGAGTATGATCTCTCAGAGAAGAAAAAGAATCGGCTCACAGGGAGAATCAAAAATACTTTAAAAAAAAAAATCAATTTAATTCAGTTAAAATTAATTATTAAATTATAATTATCTCTTTAAAAATAAACAATCTTAATCTAAAAAATAATTTTCTTCTATTTTTTTTTTAAGAAAGACAAGCCCATCGTTCCTTCACAAGGATGCCACAAGCCTTAAATTCTGGTAGACAAATAATTGAAAAGAAAGAGAATAATTGTTGATTGATTGTAGTGCTCCTTGATGGAGAAGAAGCCAAGCTCTATGAGCCTTTAATAACATTATTTGCTCACACAAGGAATGAGTACTCCCTCTTCGACTAGAGAAATAAATGCTTGTCAAGAGTACTAGTTTGGTTAGAGAAGATGTTCAAAAAATTGTAAAAACAGCCTATAAAAACGCCAGTTAAAAAGGCTCTCTAAAAAAGACTGTTTCTCATTGTTTGGGGCTTCTTTTTGTATTTTGAAGGCACAAATTTAGCTTTCTCCTATCACTTTCTTGTCGGAAATAGCTTAGAGAAGGTGTTCCTTTCGCCAATGGCCTTTTTTAGCAGCACGCAAGCTAATAATTGTGTCCAGGTCAATTTGTGATTGGTGGGCTACCGATATTACATTTTTTACCTTTCGACTTCTGGTAATTGTAAGTAAGAAACATAAGAGACACCCTTTTGGAGATTAGATTTGCTCTTTCATCTTTCCACCCTACATTTTGTATGATATGGTGGTCCTTTTTATTGATAAATTTGTTGGGTGGTTTTTGTTAGGTTATAAGTTATTCTTGTATGGGCCCATACCTATATAAAGTGTCGTCCAGTGGTTTAAATGAGGACACACAAGCTTTATACTGATTCAGAGGATTGAAATTTTTGGGGACGCAAAGGCCTAAATTGCAGATTTCAAAGTGAGAGTGCTCAAGGTGAGACCGAAAGGCGCCTGATGCACTGAATCCAGTGTCCTTACGTTCAAAGCATGTTCGAGAGACGCTCTAGTGTGGAAAACAATAGCCTTGTGCTCGAGACGCACTCGAGAGATGCCTAAGGTGCCGATTCCCATGGCATCTGCGCTCGAGATGCGCCTGACGAGTGCTCGAGCACGGCTCAGCATAAAAACGCACCAGCGCATTTTAAGGTTGAACCACTTGTAATTTTCAAACCTAAAAGGTATCGGCAGTGGGAGAAAAAGAAAAGAAAGAGAGAAAAAATAGAGAATATGAAGATTTGAATATCCGGTTGAGTCCTGAATTATATTTTAATTTTTACCGACCTTGGATACGCTATTTTTGAAGTTGATAAAAATATTTTATCGGTTAATTTTTTTACTTTTTCGTCTTATACTCATTATTATTCGATCTATTTGATATAAGGTGTTTAATCTTATATTTTGTTAGAATGTTTATAATCGAACGATTATTGTATAGTGGAGTTATTGTAGACGTATCATCCCGTGATTTTTTTCTTTCATTCTAAAGAGAATTTTTTACGTAAAAATCGTATCTTATTTCATTAATTGTGATTATTGGTTGCTTGCTGCGCGTATTGTTGATTGTTTCCTCACAATTCAAATAAGCAGTTTGGGTCTCAACAATTTGAACTCGATCGCTTTAATCAACTGAGAACATACACCCTACCACTTTTATTTAATTAGGTATGTAAACTTTCACTTCACAGAATCCTGACTAGTCTCATAAATTATTTTTTTTTTGTAGATAGTTTCTTTCTATCTGATGGTCGGCTGGGTTGGTTTATATATTGGTTTGAAGGTTGATCATCCTTATTTAAGACTCAGACAACGCAGTAGGAGGGCTCGACCAAGCTTAACATGTGTGGCCTGAAGGTTAGCCACATTTGGTGACACTTATCTCTAAAATTATTTCTATAGTCTTTACTGATGTTTGACCTGACTTTTGATGAAATAAACCTTCAGTATACCCATATAATTATAAGTAATACATTGAATTTAAGTCCTGACAATGTCCACAAATTAATAAATAACATTACACAGCATACTTATTTTCAAACCCCATGACCGTCAGCATACTTATTTTCAAACCCCATGATCGTTTGCTATGTCAACTTAATTTATCAGAGGCAGATTGAAATGAATAACGAGAGCGTTCTATTCCCAATCAAAATAAAGAAGCCTGTGTAGGCACGTGGTGGCAGCTGAAATAGTGGACAACTAACAAAATCTAATACGACTGACTAGGTGGCGCAGCCCATGAAACTTTCTGGTAGAGCGGCCGGTCAAAACATCAAAAACACCCCATAAACACACACTCTCTCTCTCCTCTCCCCTCTCTCTCTCATTGCTCTCCTTCCAAACTCTCTCTCTCACCTTCATAAACCTTCAACCAATACCCAATCTCCCTTTTCTGATCTATCTGTAATTATTTAACTTAATAATTTCTCTGGTGCTCAAGATCATCTCTCTTTTCTGCTTACCTGCAAGTCTGACCTTCTCTTTCCATCCTTCACCATTTTATTCAAAGTTGGCTAGGCATCGTGCTGTTTGGTCATGATTAGGTCTCGGTTTCACTGGATGATCTGACCATTGATAGTTATTCTTTTTCTTTTTTTTCTTTTCTTTTTCCTGTCTTCTTCTTCTTCTTCTCTTTTGGCGACAACTGAGGTGAGCGGAAATGGCTGCTCGGCCGACTAGTAGACAAATACAGCATATGTTACAGTCAGCTGTGCAGGCAGTTCAGTGGACTTACAGTCTCTTCTGGAAATTGTGTCCACAACAAGGGTAACTTATTAACTAATACCCAATACCCATTGCTCATTTTCTCAAATTTTAGTTACTATGATTGATTGGAGAAATGGGTCGTGTTCAGAATCCTAGTGTGGGGAGATGGGTACTACAATGGAGCAATAAAAACGAGGAAGACGGTGCAACCAGTTGAGCTGAGCGCCGAAGAGGCGTCCTTGCAGAGAAGCCGGCAGATCCGGGAGCTATATGAGTCGTTGTCGGCCGGTGGTGAATCTAACCAGCCAGCTCGCCGCCCCTGTGCCTCCTTGTCGCCGGAGGATTTGACCGAGTTGGAGTGGTTCTACCTCATGTGTGTCTCCTTCTCTTTCGCTCCTGGAGTGGGGTAAGTACATGTTTCGATCCAAATTACAACCACCACATTAATCAAATACCATTGCAAGTTCCAATGAGGCACTCAAAATAAATTTTATAAGAGAAAAATTGTTGTGTATAGTCTACTTGTGATATCTCACAAGGATTAAAATACATAAAGTTTTAATATTTTATTATAGAAAATTTATCTTGTGGTTTGAGTCATAAATGATTAAGTCATAAGATATTACTATTGGGTAAATAAGGTATCACCAAAATTCCATTGATATTTTTCGTTTCTTGCATTGATAATTGAGTTCCATTTCACAATATGTATATTACCTTTGTTGACATGGACTAAGTGTTGTTTGGGGTTTGGTGATTTTAACATGAGGGTTCTAATTTCTAGTTTTGGAGAACGAAAGTTCATAGATCTCCAGGCAAAATGTAAGGTTTTTTTAAATTTTTTAAGAGATTGAATTTTTTTTTAATTATCTATTTTAAAATAAATAATTATAATTTAATAAAAAACGAAGCAAGCAAACGTAGTTTTTCTGTCTGTGCACTGAGGAAACGAGAGGGGCNATAATAAAATTGAAAAATAATAGAAAATATTAAACTAAAATAAAATAAAACCATATGTGATGCTTCCTAAGAATTTAGATTTTCGTACGAATTAGAAAGTAAGTTATTTTGTTTAGATATCTGAATCTAAACTGTTGGGTCCCAATATAAGGGCCCATAAAACACGGCCCAAACAAAGGGCCTAAGTAAAAAAGCCTAAAATCGCGTCTACAGACGGAGAGGACTGCTCGGCCTAAGAGGCGTAAAAATACAGGCTGGCGTCCTGGAGGCCCAGGCCGTGATCAAGGTCCGAGAAGTATTTTCCAAAAGCCCGAGGACACAATAAATAGCAGATGTCATCCAGGACGAGGACTAGAAGGGAAAGACCAACGACCCTCAGAAAGACAATCTTCGGGAGCGGACTTCTCCAACGAGTCCGCGGACCCATAAAGAGACAAAACACGGAGTCCGAGGACAACTCTCATACATGGTCGAGAACGCCAACTAAGCCGCTTCACTATTACCAAGAAGCACGCGCCCTCGTGAAGGCTCTAAACAGCTCATGACACATCGTATCAGCAGGACTGGCGTCCCTAGCACGCCATATCTTCAGAACAGACGCCCCTCCAATGGGCTGGCGATAGGTGTCCCTGACACGCCGTACCAGCAGGAAAGGTAGCAGGCACGTCTGATGCACAGCCGGCAAAGCGGGCAGGCGACCTCCCGGCCGCACGATGGACGCCACGTGTCATCATCACAACGGCCAATTTTGCCTATAAATACCCAACAAAACCCCTTTCCTAAGGGTCTTCTCCCTGGCTCACTCTAGACAAAAAAGAGAAAAAAGATTTTAACCCTCTCATCCCCTTCTTCCTCTCTTCCAGACAAAAAGGAATGAGAATGGTGACAAAGCTTCCCAACGAGAGAACCTCAAGGAGAGAAAAGGGAGAGTGCTCCCCAAGATTTGTATTTTGTAAGACTCACGCATATAGTGAAGCATTTTCTGAAAGCTTAGAGCATCGTGATTTTTTCTCTCCATTTACGGGGAGGCCTAGAGCCTCGATACTCGTGTTGCTTCGAACCCCCCGGATCCGGGACGCAACATAAACAAGTTCTATTTTCGTAATAATAAATCAAAATCTTATAGATTACAATAAAATAAATAAGAGGTAAGCTGTTTATAAAATTCGCTTCCTGGTATATCTTATAACGTTTAAGTCAATGATCTTTCTAATAAATTAGAAAAGATATTGAGGAAGAAAATGTAGGAAATAAAATATGATAAAAATGGGTGTATATTTGGATGGTAATATTCCTTTTTGTGTACACGGCCTATTGAATAGTCTTTTTTTCTCTCTCTTCTCCTTTCAGAATAGATTTTATTTATAGTTAATGATATCATTTGGCTAAACAATACCTAAGATCGATGTGATCAATGTATGTGTATGATACCGTTTTAAACCAATAATGAGGAAAGTTGTCAATAGTACGTAACAACTGTCTCTGTTTAGTAATAAGACATTCTGATTTTTAGATATAATGTCATTTCAATTGCTTATTATTGTCCTTTGATATTTGGGTGTTCAAATTTTATCTTTTTAGTTTAAGTGTTCATATGATATTGCCTAATGGACTTTGTAATATTTTTTATTAAATCATCGATGTTTAAACCTTTTATTAAATTAAGCATTAGGCCGGCATGTCTCCGGCCCTAAGCTAACCATTGCATTGTGTATTACGCTTTGTGCTTATCTCTTACTGTATTTCACTAATTTATTTATTTCTTTTTGCCTTTCCCTTCACTCTCCTCGACGTGTGTATTTCGTCGAAACTGCATCAGAGCGCTGGTATTCAGGTAACCATCTTCTTTCTCCTCATTCCAGAATCGTGGAGTTGTCTTCCTTCATTCAACATTTGTCGTCGATAAATCTGCTGATTAAAATCTCACCATTGAAATCCTGCCACTTGTGCAGACCGTCGTGTGCATTCCTCTCATTGATGGCGTCGTGGAGCTCGGCACCACCAAAAGGGTACAGCCAACTAATCTTCCACTTACGCCCATTTAATTAATTCAATTTCTTATTGAGTAATTTAACAATGCAAGATTCTAGATCACTGTATAAATCATGTCTTGGAACACCTACGCCAAAATTATAAAAGCCTTTATCAACGGGTGGCAGGTTAAAGAGGACAGATCATTCGTCCAACATATAAAGACCTTCTTCGTCGTCCACCAACTCCACCTTCACCACCAGCAACCACCAAAACCTGCCCCCTCTGAGCAATCCACCTCTGATCACCCTCCTGCCATGTCATCCGACCATCAGGCCCGCTTCCGTTCTCAGGTGGTCACAACCATGCATGCCGCCGGTGACCCAGCGGCCAAAACCGACCACCAAGGCACGGCGGAAGATGGAGAAGGCGAGTCAGACTCGGAGGCCGAAACCGGCCATAACAGTCTCAACGAGTCGATTCAGAACCAACCACTCGTGCCGTCGGCCCATGGGACAGCAACCGAGGCGAGCGAGCCCATGCAGCTGGAGATGTCCGAGGATATCCGGCTCGGCTCGCCCGACGACGTGTCCGACGACTTAGAACCCGATTTCCCTACGGGCGGGGTTAGTCTGGCCAGCCGAGTTGAAATGTTGAGTGCCGATTCGACTCAGACATGGGCAGCCATGCAAGCCCCCTTGAGCAACGGTCTACAAGCAGCTGCACCACCATCAGGTAATAAATACTAACAAATAAAATTCAGTAAAATATTTTTTAAAACGTATTTTTTTATTCAATATCACCAGAAAAATAGAATAAATTTTAACAATTATTTCTTTATAAATAAATGATTTTACAATTCTAAAATAATATTTTAATTTATTTTTAAATAGTAGTAAATAGATTAGGGAGGAGAATTAAATTTATTTTAAATAAATTTTTATTTTTTAAAAAAATTAAAAAAATTTAGCTATTTAATTAAAATTAAACGGCTAATAAAAAAAGAGAAGTTAATTCTACCCATGGAGTCTTTCGAGCAGGGTAGGCTCCCCCGCTTGGCATTTGAGAAGTAGCTCTAAATTATCACTTATTATGCAGATTGTGGCCCTATGTTAGAAGAACTCGCACGAGAAGACACTCACTACTCTAAAACAGTCTCAGCCGTACTCCAACACCACCCCACACGGTGGGCCGAAACCAACCCAGCCACCGGATATCTCTGCTCCTCCGCACGCTCTGCCGCCTTCTCAAAATGGACCACCCGATCCGACCTGCATTTGCACTTAACTACCAGCGGCGTATCGCAATGGCTCCTTAAGTACGTCTTACTTAACGTTCCGCTCCTCCACAGCAAGCATCGTGATGAATCTCCATCCAAGTTTAGGGATCCCGACGATCCGACCGCTCGATTCCACAGCAAAGGCGCGCCGCACGATGAGCTTAACGCTAACCACGTTCTCGCCGAGCGCCGGCGGCGAGAGAAGCTCAACGAGAGGTTCGTCGTACTGAGATCACTCGTCCCATTTGTGACCAAGATGGACAAGGCGTCCATCCTCGGCGACACAATTGAGTACGTCAAACAGTTGCATAAAAGGATACGAGATCTCGAGGCGCGCGCGCGTCTCATGGAAACCAGATCAAGAGAGACACAGAGGGTAAAAGATCTCCATACGGGCGGCGGGATCACCGCGATTGATCGGAGAAGTGCGAAAACCGGGGCCACTTCTTGGACGGATAAGAGAAAAATTAGGGTTGCGGAAGGGAGCAATGGTGCTTATAAGTGTAAGGCAATCGACCTGCCGCCATCGCCTCCTCCTCCGGTGGACACGTTACAGGTGTCGATAATTGAGAACGATGCGCTGATAGAGCTGCATTGTCCATACAAAGAAGGATTGCTTTTGGATGTTATGCTGACGCTCAGGGAGATGCGAGTGGAGGTCACTGCGCTACAGTCGTCCTTGAATGATGGCTTCTTTATGGCCGAGTTGAGGGCCAAGGTGCGCACCTTCCTCCAACCTCCGTCATATTCCATTTATTTGGCTTTTCTGTATTTTACAGAATGAAATAATATATAAAATAACCAGCAAAGAAACACAGACAAGTCTATCATATTTCTTTCTTCTCTCTCTCGCTCTCGTAAGTCAATTCCCTCTTTGTTAATGATTCCCTAAATAATTAAGAAATCATTAGTTTAGACCTCGAAAGCACTCTCTCTATGATATAGAAATACTGGTTGCCTACTATCTTCCTCATTTCGCACGATATAGAAGTCTCGTACGTTAGACTGCTCGTTTTTTTATCAGTAATTTCCTTTGTTTGTATGCAAAGATGCATAAATGAGCCAGTTTTGTCTCATCTTCCAAATTGTATTTCAGGTGAAGGAGAACGTGAATGGGAAGAAGGCATGCATTGTAGAAGTGAAGAGAGCAATAAATCAGTTAGTACCCCATACGACGGACTCCTAGCTAGCTCAGTGATTGTAGAATATATCAAACCTGCAGTATAATCCACTGACCATGGCTTCTGTGTACATAGCAGTGTAGAAATAGTTTACTGAGGAAGGTTTGAGATTCATAAAATACATTTTTAAGTGGCCAATTCAATAATGTAATTGAGGCACACCAGAATCATGTTGTAACAAAATCGATTAGTGCCAATCAAGCGGAAGCTAACCATGCCGAGTGCAGAAGTGATTGAACAGAGTAGACCCGGTTGAGATGAGTTGGGTAGAGACGATCAAGAGGTGGCATTCGGCTAGGATCTCGGGATGAGAATTCGAACAATTTATATCTAAAAATATGACCTTGAGTGACCTTATTGCAGGATTAAGTCAATGAAAAAGGGTAAAGTTGGAGTGGCTTAGGCTACTTGATTCATCCAATGGAGAAAACTTACATTGTGAATGATCTTGATGGGTGTGCAAATGCATAGCTGCTCTACGTGAAATTTAGATGCAGTGACTTTGCACATAGCACGATTTATCCACCATTATATAGCTGTGTAAGCCTTTGAGTAAATTAGGTAAATCCACGGCTTGTATCAAAGCCTTCACGGTGAAATGATCCCAGTTTCTAAATCTGTAACCCTCCCATACTTAACAAAAATTTATATTTCGACACACAGAAAATACGAGCATACAGTTATTTCACACTTACAGAACCTATTGTACCTTTCAACAAAGCATTTGTGTTGGTTTTTAGGTATAGTACCTTTTCCATGTCGTGCCACCCATTAAGAAAGAACTCAACATATAATCAATTGGGGATACACAATCGTGCAAAAATTGTTCAACTTTGAAATTTCATATCAATAAAATAAATAAGATATATTTGAAACATATAAAAATAATCTTGTAAGACTGAAAGCCTCAGTATATATAACTTACACATTGGGGCCTCTGTATAAGTTTGTAAAGATATTAGTAATTTTGAGCATGATCAGAGACCTAAGGCAGCTTGGTGGCAAAGTAGAGATCCAAAACTATATGTATATTTTTCAAAGCACCCATAATACAAACAAGATGAAGAGCTGAGATTTTAAGCCTGTTCTAACGAGGAAGGTGACAGATCAACTGCAAAACAAGATATTATTGCCGAGATATTTAAGTTGTAAACTGATTTACAATCTGAAGTTTAAGGTAGATCCTAGAATTGCTAACTGTGGTCTTAAGATCTATCTCAGCAATGAAATATCAACAGATTGGAGGCATCTGAAAAGCGTAAGGCTTTCTTCACACAGGAAAAGGTAACATAGCACATCAGTGTCCATTATTTAGTCAGTATATGCAGCATCATCCTGCAATACTGTGTGCGTTTTCCTAGTTTAAACCTAAAGCCTCTCGATTATGATGGAATATGCTCACCGTTGCACCAATGCCAACAGGCAGACGCACTACTTATTTTTCTTCAGAAAACTTGGCACTGGCCGGCAGGTTGGTGGGAAAAGCTGTTTAAGACAGGGTAAACATGGTCCTTGAAGAAGTGAAGAATGCTTGCTAAGTGGGAAAATACATACAGAGCCATTGCTTGTTGAAATGTGAACCACAAGGCCAAAACTAAAATTATTTTCATAAAGAGGCTGAAGCTGGTTGTTCCAAAAAGCTTAATTGATTGTGCCTGACCAGCCTTTGTGAAGGGAATAAGTATTGCAGACCATTATTATGCTGGCTACTCTGGGGACCTGACAGAATGCAAGTGTATTATGACGCATGCATGGCCGTAGTGGTAATAATGCAAACCAACATACCCAGGTTGTCTAATCAACATCGGTGTCCGAAAAACCTTATGGTTCAGTTGCTTTGGTTGTTAGGGCACTACAGATGTTGCTTCTCTTAATATGCTGCACGGGTATTCTTAAGCATTTTTGCAGAGGATAGAGGGGCCTTTTTTTGGCTTACAAAGGCTAATAATCAAAGGAAGACTCAAAGCCGTATCATCTTGAGCGTACGGCTTAACTAGAGCAACATCTTTCAGGTGGTTGTTTCTAGAACTGAGAGTACAGCTTTCTGCTGTCATGGGCATCAGGGAAAAATTGCCCGTTAGGACATCAGTGCATGTCTTGCCATGAGAGATTTTCGGTGCCTATTTTACAACCATGGATTAAGAATATTACCTCCACAATAAGTTGCGGGGGGTACCAGACCAGGAAGAATATGACAATTATTCATAATGCGATTACAACCCACACTGCTTGGGTGGGCTGAGTCTAATTGCATTGGGTTAGATAACAAGAATTATAAATAGACGACTTGCAATTATTTCAGAATTAGAAAATGGAGGTACTGGCATTTGGCAAACTGATTCATGAGGTCACTCGGTGAGTTCCAACTCCAACTTGAAGTCTTCTCCAATAAGAAGCTTGAGCCCAGAAATTTCAACCACCATGAATGGCCCATCACAAATGTAAGTTGCCATCACAAACATATCAGCTGTTCCCCTTGCAGACATACTCTGTATATCATAAACCCTGACCTTCTTTCCTTTCTCCAGCCCCAAAATAGTAATATTTTCTATAACCCACTTCTGTCCCAGTGCATATCCTTTATTTATGACACCTGATCTAATAATTGCCCTATTATTTTGCATGACTTCACCATAAAATTTAACCAAGCTCCATTTCTGGCCCCTTTTACCCATCTCTACTTGGACACCATCATCCAAGAAAACTTGCCCAGTGCTTTTTCCACCATTTTGGCTCATGACCACCAAGAGCTCAAATGGTGTCCTTCGAGCAGCTACGGTTGTCATGGCTTCACCCTGCATGGCCACAATATTACCTTCCCGAACATGCACATAGGGACGATCTGGGAAAGCATCGAGCGTTATGAATCCTCCTCCATATACAGGACGATGGGTATAGTTGAAGAGATCAAACCAATATCCTGCTGGAAAGTAAACATTAACTGATGCTGCCCCTGGTTTAAGGATAGGGGACACCATCACACCTCTTCCAAGAAGAAACTGTGTGTTGATTCTGTAAGTGTTGATGTCTTCAGGAAATGAAAAGAAGGGAGGACGTGCAATTGGGACTCCTGTAGTGTGTGCCTCATACATTAATGTGTAAAAGTAAGGGAGCAGACGATAGCGGAGTCCCAAGACTTTCCTGGAAGATGCAGCAACAGATTCCCATAAATACAGTTCATGGCGAATACTATCTTTGTCAGCGTGGTTTCTTGAAAAGGGATAAAAGGCCCCTAGCTGCATCCATTAAAATATATATCTCAACAAGATGTGTTAGAACTTATCAAGAATTTGCTGTCAAGTAATCACAAGCTACAGAGATGAAGTAGGTTACTAAAACTGGATTTGTCATGTTTAAATAATGCTGAAAAACAACAGGGTGTTTGATTTTATCTTAAATTAGTGATAGCTTTTCCGACAGATTCCAAATTGCCATGTGTAAAGCTCTTAAAATTTAGTTTTCAAAGAAAAGTGAAGTTGACACATTATTGACAAGTCACTTATAGGCCATAACTGTTGAGAAAGTAAACAAAATGACAATATTATTGGAACTTCAAAGGAGTACATTAATGTTAAATCCAAACGGACATTAATATTAGCGATTGTAGTACCTGGATCCATCGTCGACAAAGTTCTTCAGTAGTGTTTCCGTTAAAACCACAGATATCTGCTCCAACCATTGGAATTCCAAACAGCCCAAAACTTAGGATAGAAGGAATAGAGTACGATAAGTCTTCCCATGTTGCAGCATTATCTCCAGTCCAATGTGCAGTGAATTTTCCAGAGCCTACAAAAGTTGATCTAGAAAGCACAAAAGGTCTTTCCTTAGTTGCCTTGATCAATGCAGCATTTGTAGCTTTAGCTTCCAAATATCCATAAAGGTTATGGACGTTGTACTCTGTAATGTTACCAAAGTGTAAGGCTGTTGCTGGAACTGTTTTGTTATTAATGGGTCGTCGTACCCCACTATTGTTGATCTTATAAGGCGGATTATCGAGAGTAGAATATGGAGTGGGGGACGAAGTAATGAAGTTAGATATCTCATTCATGTCAATCCAGAGGCCATCAACAGGAATGAGACCTCTAAATCTTCTGATCTCATCACTCCAAAAGTTTTGACCTGCTGGATTTACAAAATCAGGAAAGTAAACCGGCCCCGGCCAAACTACACCCAAATATGGAGCACCATCACGTTTGATGTAGATATCATCCTTCATCCCTCTAATAAAGGTTCCGTATGTCTTATTTACATTGATGCCTGCAGATAAAAACCGAAATATTGACACCACCAAAATACGTAGTTGATAATCCCAACAACCAAATATAAGAATGAAATAGTAACATCAAGGTAATGCAATATGACAAGTTGACAGATTCAGGTGAAGAAAATTAACGCCTTCAGCTGCTTAAACTACATAATGTAGAAAAAAAAATACAGCCCGTACATTTTATGTTAAATAAAACAACTAATATCAAGATTTTCTAAATAAAACTGTCCTATAACATTGAGTAACCACTATGCATCCTACCCTTGTGACTTGTGAGAGAGAAAAATGTACTTAGGGAAACTAGTCCAATAGCCAAAAGGAGTAGTAGTCATCATCTAATCAAGTTTCATATGAGAGTGGCATTGCCAAATTTGGATAACAATTAAGATAAAAATATGAGTCAGTACTCTAACCATGATTGGATTCACATCCTATATTTTTCAATTGTATAAGTACTAGCATGTAATTTGCAGAAACCTCAGGGAATTATTAGATAATTTATTACAATAGATAATTTATTAATAAGTGTTGTGAGGAATAAAAGAAAACATAAGAACAAAATTGAGAGAATTTTGGTTCTATCGTAGCTTACCAGGGTCCAAAATAACCACATATCTCTGACCATTTCTATGAAGCTGTCCAACCAATTGTCTCATCTTGTCCAAAGGAAAGTGGACTGGATCAAGAGTGAAATCTTTATAAGCATCCATGTAATCAATGTCTGTCCACATTACCTCTAAAGGGATGTTGGCTTTCGCATAGCCAGCAACAACAGCCTCCAGTTCAAAAACATCATGGTAGCCATATCGACACTGATGAAAACCTTAAAACAAAAGGCAGTATAGTCCAATGTTATTGTAGAGGTTAGATATGATGTATGCAAGGAACAACAAAATGAACAGATATTATACTGCCCCCAAACAATTACTAGGAAACTACTGAGGCATTAAAGTAAATAATTGCATTAAATGCAGAACCAACAATTCTAATAAATAATAAATCAAATAGCATCTCAACACAAACAAAGAAAGTAGGTCTACAATATATCCATGATAGTTGTAACAGCTCTCTTTGGTACCGATTTCTGCTAATTTATTACATGATCTAGAATCCTTTCGTGTTTGGAATGGGAACAGATAGATTTGAGTACCACGATATGTCCATGATAGTTGTAACAGCTGAGAAATTTTACACATATACCAATGAAAAGCATTATCCAAGCATCCACATTGGGATATAATATCTGCACAATACAGGGTAAGGCCCAATATGATAAACAGTATGACTTGTGTGCAAATTACCAAAACAGCAGAGCACCCTAGAGAAAAAGGAACTTAAAACTACAGTGAACAAATAATAAGAACAAAATTTATAGATGCATTAATTGCTAAGGGAATGTGCAAATAGAGAGAAGGACGAGGATTCTACGGGGTGCACATTAGCCAACTGTTCAACTGCTAATGTATTCCATCTCAAAAGGGCTGCTAGTAGATAATACAACCAATTTGTTGCCTATTATCAAACCCATATAACTTCAATACAACTAATATTGTTAATATTGTTACCAAAAGCAATAAGATCACTGAAGAAATGAAATAAAAAGGTTCTTTTTTACATACAGCTAACAGTAAGACCGTGAGGCTTGATCAATATTCAGCCTTTGTTAATTTTTTGAAAAATAAATGCAGCCATATCGGGGTAGAGATTTTTGTCATTCATTAAGTCACAGGTTTCACAGTCAGCCTTGATCAATAAAGTGGACTCATATTGCATTGAAAACTTGGGGGTCAGCCTTGATTAATAATAACATTGTTTTATTGTGAGCCAAAAGTCACAGGGACAAGCCACGGAAAGAACACCTTAGCAATGAAAAGTCAAGGTGGCCTACATTTGATCCACCCTAATTTGGGCAATGTGGGATACTTCTGCACTGAAGCACCCTGTTTTATCTTATTTCAATGTTTTGTAAAGATAGACTAGGGGCATTATGTTATGCCATTATTTGTGAACACAAAAGTTCCAGTAGTGCTAGAGATTTACTAGTTGATGAAAAAAAGTTTGTAAAAAAGAATGTAAGGTGTTCAGTTTGGAAGCTGCGAGCAAATTTGAAGACCCTTTCGATAAGGATCATGAGTCATTAGTAAGTCGCTTATTGCTTAGTACATCTTACCATCTGGGTTGCAAGTTAGTATTCACTATCAGATTTTCTTTTACTGGATAAAGAAGAGTTGAGGGTTTTATTCAAAAACTATTTGATTCTTGATGTTCTCCTTTGTTACCAATACATGTGTCAATTTTTTTTTGCATTATGTTTATTATTATTATTGGTAATGATATTTTGCAATCAACCTTTATTTCTCTGTTGTAGCATCTAGGACAATTTATTCATTATGTATGGTGAATATTTGGATAGTTTTTGCCTCCTTGTTTTTCATGGAGTCTAAACTTTATTGATTAGGGTGTATCGATTTCTATCAAGTGGTATCAGAGCCCTACTCCAATCCGTGACCCTCCCGTATCTAGATGATGTCAAGTCATTGCTGTGGATTCCTCTGTATTTTGAGAGTGTTCATTAAATCATTGGACAAACATGTTTGCCTTGTATTAAGAGAGGGTAGTCTCCACCCACCAAAATCACAAAGGGAATCACGTCTCTTAAATACCCAGCCACTTGGTCAAACAAGGAGCTAAGTGGCAGCAGCTGGTATAGCAAAGGAATTCATGCAATCTTTATGGCCATTAATCCCGATTAATTCAGACATATGTCTATGTGTAAGCTTGTTAAGGAAGCATGGGATATTTCATAAATCACATGAAAGTGCAAAGTTTATCAAGAACTCCAAATTCCAAATATTACTAGGTCTAAAGAGCTTAGAATGAGAAATGTTGAAATATCTGATGACTTATATGCCCTACTGAATGGCATTGCCAATTCATGAGTCAAGTAAATTTAATATTATTTAGTATGCCTGCATCACATAGGTTGTAAGATGACTTTCACTATTAAATTTGCTTCTAGATGGAGAAAGCCTGATAATTTTACTCAAGAAATGTTTGGTTCTTGAGGATTTCCCAAGTTACAAAAACTTATGTTGATTTATTTTTTGCATTGTATTTATTATTATTTGGTGATGATATTTTGCAAATGACCTTTATTGTTATTATTATTCTTACTTTTTTAAAAAATAAATACAGCCATATCATGGTTGAGGTTTTTGTCATCCATGAAGTTTTCCATATATTAGACCTATATTGCATTGCAAAGTCTGAGGGTTAGCCTTGGATTAATAATAAGATTGTTTTATTGTGAGCTGAAAGTTATGGTGATAAACCACGGAAACATCTTAGCAACACATAGGTAAGTTTGCCTACATTTGATCCACCTTAAATTGTACACTGTGGGATACTTCAGCACTGAAATGTTCTGCTTTACCCTATTTCAAAGTTTTTACAGCTAGACTAGAGGGTGTTATGCTATGCCATAATCCGTGGATAGTAGTCAAGTAACTTTTGTAAGTTGAAGGAGCCATCATTAGAACAACTGAGGTTCCATTAGCTTGATAGGAATTATCATAGGCAAGACATCTCACATAGAGCTCTAATGAAAATAAATCTTCTACAACTCTATGCTAAGGTAGAATGGAAGTTATTCCATCTTCTTTTAGTGACTTATGGGTTTGCTAATATTGTAGTAGCTTCGAATATGGTATGCATACTATTTACGCCAAGCTATTTAGTGCTTGTCAAAGGGATTTATAAAGTTTTTTTTCATGGTAGACAGACTTGATGCAATGGGATCCACCATAAACATCTCTATTTTGTGCTCACAATGGATGATCACGCTAGATGAATAACGGTTGAAATCTCATCCCAATTTCAATTTTCATCATAAATGTGAAATTTGGGGATTCATTATATTGCTTTCTCTGATTTTATAAATTCTAATAATGAAGATATTGAGGCAATTAAGCTGCTAATGGAACAGTTTCATAGCTTCCCTACTGCTTCAGGCCTAAATCAAGTGCAATGTGAGTTTTGATCTGGGTAGGTCTTAAATGGCGGCACTGCTGTTATGCTTTAAGCAGCAGGCTTTCCTAGGCTTGCACTTCTAGTTAAGAATCTAGAATCTCACCATGTTTCATCATAAGTCAGAATCAGTGATCATCTATCTTGACAAAGAAAATATAAGATAGAGTCATAATCAGACCTTAGACATCAAAATTCCTTCCAATTGCCGGAAGACTCCAATTGGTAAAATAAGTCCTTTAATACCTCAAGGTCTACTGGAGTTCTATAAATTTGCTAGCCAAAAAGGTGACAAACTGAAGCCCAGTGTAAGGATCGTTTGTGGTTGGGCAATAATCTAAGAATAAACAGTCAAATTACTTGTGATGATGCTTGTAAGTCATATGATGAGGACAGTTTAGGCATCAAGTGTTAAGATACTTGGAACCAAGAGACCATGCTCAAGATTTTAAAGGCTATTGTTCTAAAAGATTATAGCTTGTGGATTGAATAGGTTCTTCCCTATGACCTTCCTAGATCAGAACACAAGGGAAAACAGAATTTTTTTTTTTTTGGTTCTTGGGAAAGGAGTAAATTGTTACCATAATGAAGTTTTGGCACGCACGCTGAAAGAGCTGAGATATCCATAATGAAATTTTGCTAAACATAAGGGTCCTGAACAATTGAGCATCCAAAAGCCTATGGTCATTGGATAGAAAAGATTTTGGAACAAATTATATTTACCCAAAAAATGCAGTAGGTTGGAAATTGTTCATGTGAGCCTCCAAGCCACGGATAAAAATATTGGTATTAGTATTGATTGTAACCATATTAATATCAGACATATCAAGCACATAGGATAATACGTATTGGTATTGAATATATCAGAAAAAATAAATTTCTAAATATCGTAAGTTCGTAAGCAAATATTGACCAAAATATTGAGCAAATATCAAGTGTATCGGCTGGTATTTTAAATATAGGTTAATATGCCGTAATATATTGTCAATATAATAGTATATCACAATTTTACCATGGTATCAAGAAATATCAATATCAGGAGACCTACGGAAATTTATATTGGCCAGTATTTTCGTTCAAACAAAAGGTGATGTTGCTAGAATCTGGACATGCATGCACTCGGAGTGAGAAACCACATGTTGAAGTATAGGAGAAAGCATAACAAAGAAACGATAGGCGTGTACATCATGTTCTTTCTTTCACTTAAATGAATTGAATGTACACCTCGATGTGCCCCTTATTGATCTTTTTCTTTCACGGGGAGGTAATAAACAATTACTAATTACCAAAGAGAAGTATAAAATCACATCAATCAAAAAATCTTTTTCCCACAATTATTCTATGCAAGCAAAAGGAAAACAAGAAGGGTGAGAAACTAGAGTTACGGGTCGCCTCACTTGCCATTTTGTCCATGTTCTATTTCCAAAATTCTTAATTCGACTACAACATGGAAACTTAAAAAACACACAATTAGGATCTATTACGTAATAAAACTTGACATATCCTGAAAAAAAAAACTATTCATCCCACCACTGTCCATCAACATCCACCCCACAGACACGGAACTCTAAAACAAATATTATTTTGGACCCAAAATGTTAGAGGGAGAGACTGATGATGTAGTAAGGTTGATCACTTGTGACACATAATTCATATTTCAAACTTCGGAATTAGTTGCTTTTATGAAGTGAGGGCGTCATCTATTATGTCGCCCCTTTATTGGAATATTTGAAAACAATGAGTGCATGGAAATTTGCTAGGAAGTTAGCTACTTTTTTTCACTTCCAAATTCAATTACATGAGACTTAGCACAGTCCAAATAGAGCCTAATATACTAATCGGACCAGATTCGCAGCAAACCAAATAGCTAAAACAATAAACAAAAAAAAAAAATGAAACAAATGAATTCCAAAATAGGGAAGGATAGGGAAGAAAAGGCAACCGACCAAAGGACCAGTAAGGCATTGGGGCAGGGCGGCCGATGAGCTCCGTGTACTGCTCTATTACCTGATCCGGCCGAGGTCCAGCGAAGATGTACATATCAATTATCCCACCGATGACTTTATAAGTAATCCGATTGCCATCATACTCGATATCCATTCCATTGCTATTCAGCAGCAACACACCGTGAGAGCTCCCGGCCGCAGCTGGCTCCTGGACACCGTGTTCCGGTGATCTAACATCCATATAGAACGGGTGGGACCCATACAAGTTAACGTGCAAAGTACTGCTGGCAATGTCGGCATTCCATAGGGTTAGGGTTTGATTTTCTTCGAGTCGGAAAGTAGGATTCGTGTGCTCTCCGAGGCCGTAGAGGTTAGATCGGCCGGCAGGAAGAGAAGAGGAGAGCTGGATGTACTGGTTTTTGAAAGTGAAAAAGGTGGCGGGGTTAGACGGCTCTGGCGAGGCATTGAAGAGGACATCTCCGGAGAAGCGGCGGGTTACCGTGAAGCCGAAGGGAGTGGTGTTGTGTAGGGAGAAGATAAGGTCGGAATTGGGGTGGGAAACGACGGGATTGGTGGCCTGTGGTATTTGGGAGGGTTTGACGGAGTTTTCCTGCCGGAAGCGGCGGGAGGACTTGGTGGCGTGGGGCTGGAAAGAGTTGGACCGGCGGAGGATTTCTTGTGGGATTTCCCATCGCGGGTGGTGCGCGTCTGTGATCCGGATTCGCAGACGGTTGTCAGTCTCCAAGCTGTGAAACCAGAATCGTCTCAGTTAATTTTAATAAAATATTTGGGAAAGAAAGATGTTAAAACCTAGTAAAAGGAAAGATCTACACACACAACTTATTGGTAAAAGGATTAATCAACAACAATAATAATAATTATCTCCTACTAAAACCTAGTTATATAAAATCAAATTTTCATAATCATAAACAGGCGACTCCTTGATAAGGCTGAGCAAAGCAGACAGCGATGTGCCGGAGGAATCAACCCCAGCCCACTGGATGCTGTAACCGAACCCCACTGGAGATGCAGGAGCATCCTCGGCCGCTACCAAGTTCCATACTCCGAAAACTAAGACTACACACAGCAGCCGCGCTGCTCCTTGTGCTTGAAATAAGAAATTATGAAGATAATGATGATGATGATAAGAAGGGAATTCTTTTGAAGATATGAAGATACGGTCGTGGCCTTCTTTCATTCTCAACACTCTCCTGCTATACCTGAACTTGTATAGAGAATGCCTCCTCAGCCTCACTTTAATAGTCCCCCCAAATGCCAATAAAAATACAAACCATATACTTCCAATGCCTGCCCCACTCTAACTTTCTAGGGGCACAGTCTCAGCAAACCTCACGCACAAATTTTAACCATATTATATATAAAGTAGAGGTTATAGGTTTGTAACGTTGTAGGTTTAGAAATGATTAGATGAATAAAACTATTTTATTGTAATATAAAGAGGCCGTTTCTGTGGACTATATTTATGATTTTTACATCTCACCAAAGCAAGCTTATCATAAGAATTAATAATAAGCATGAGTTAGGGGACTGCAAGCATCAAATGTAATGTAACCCCCATGATAAAATAAACGTGGGAGGGGCTGATAAAATAAGAGTACAGGAAAAGCCCTCAAATGACCATATGCAACCTCATCTAAAGGAACAATTAGCAATTGATTGTTCGTTTGCAACATTTAAAGGCAGTCATATTTCAACAATGGAAGGACACTGCTCCATCAATATGCATTGATTTGGTCGGATAAACTTGATGGGATCAGTTAAAATCCGTGCAGAAAGGGACATGGAAAAAGTAGAAAAGGAGGCATGCCAATCTCACACCCCAAATCCAGGAGGCAGGCTTGGCTAAAATATCCAAATTTTGGTCATGCCAAATTATTCATGATGACTAAATCTCAGTATTTGCCTCAATTGCTCTCAAGCCGGAGCATTTTTCAGCCGCTTGTAATTGTTGGGATGTGGGTCACTCTCATGTTGGCCCATATCCAGTGAACAGACCGATTAGAGATTTGGCCAAAAACTCATATGGGTACGAAACGGAGTATTGTTATATTCGTGTGCGCTTTGCGCACGCGACAAGTAGTCGAAAGACGACCTGATGGCAAAATAGAGTACCAGCTAGACAGATGCTGGCCGAGGATGGCCTAACTTATTTTGCTACTTTATGTAAAG
>JAODPA010085998.1:1356-24958 GCA_025585075.1 Nepenthes mirabilis
AGAATATTTATAAATATTTGAAATAATAAATGCTCAAAGAGGTAAGAAAATATTAGCAACAAAGAAAAGAGGGCTTGAGTACTATTGCGGCTATGGATCCGGATTAAACTGGAGCTGACCTGTTCTCCATTATTCTAATCCAAGACCTGTACAACACAAAAGAAAAGAAGAGAATCAAAGGATCAAAAGAGGAGAATTTTTCGGCAGGCTCTCCGATACTCATGTCAATGATATCCTTCTTAAAATAGAAACATAAAGGAAGTTTTTTTTAGTTTGACTAAGTCGTAGATATTTTTAAGTGGAAATATTTGAAATCATTCTCAATCTCATTTGGAAAGAATGCCTTGCTTTTTTCTCAGATTGTAAATTCAGTCTCAATGAGATCAGTTCTTTTGAGTTGTGAGTATTCCGATTTTTGTTTGTCAAAAAATCTGCCTTAGGCTAAAGGATAGCCGCTTACTTGTAATAGTAAGGGGTCATTTTTTCGATTTTATAACCACCTTAGATAAGGATGGTTGGTTGGCTTAATTTCAAGTGGTTATTGCCAGTTTCATACAAAGTGAAATGTGGAAAGTTATCCGGAATGCTTCTTACTAGTCTCTTGAGCTGTAACTTTTAGGTCTCACTAATCTGTATTGGGCTTCAATTAATGGGCCCTTGTCATGGACTGTTTAAGCGATAGTACCCATCACTAGCCCCCCATACTAGAAGATTAAAATTTTAGCTTTTGGCATGTCTTTTTGATGGGATATAGTTTGAAGCTATCCGGTCTTAATTTTGCCAATATGAAATTGCTTTGACTGTTATTACTCCGGATTTCCTGTGACTCTGGATTTTCATTGACTTCTGATTTTAGTCATTTCGGATTTTAATCGTTCCGGATTTTAATCACTCTAGATTTAATCACTCCGGACTTTTTATGATTTCGGATTTTTATCACTCAGGATTTTTATCATTTTGGACTTTTTAATAACTCTGGATTTCTTTGTGACTCTGGATTTTCATCACTCTAGACTTTTTAATCACTCCAGACTTTTTAATCATTCCAAACTTTAATCACTGCGGATTTTTTGTGACTTTTTATTTTTGTCATTCTAAATTTTAATCAGCTTGAGACTTGACAAATGTTGGAGTGAATTAATCACCATGTCCTAGAAATCATTTGTTCTGACACGATCTCGTCCGGCTTGCCATGTGCCAATCGTCGAGCAGTATCTTTTTTGTCGCCGTCATTTGAGCAGCCAGTGTCTGATTGACACGCGTTCCTTAATTATTTTTGAAATTAAAAGGACGCACTCCTTCGAACTTATATCAAGGTTTCTCTTCTTCATTTATCTTACACTGTTTTGCACTCATTCTTTCTTCTCCCCATTCTTAGTTTCGTTTTTTCACTTTAATGGCGCCCATAGTCGAGTCAACGAAGTCTGTTCTTACTATTGAGGAAGTGAAAAATATTATTTTTCAACATAAGATCCTGAGAACTTACTTGTTGTCGATTCCATCTGAAAGCGACAGAGCCTGCTCTCCTCCAGATGGTTTCATCACCGTATATGAAGTCCATTTGAATAGTGGTCTTCACTTTCCTTTGGTGCCCGAATTGTGTATAATTTTTGCTGATCTAAATATTTCTATCACTCGCTATCATGCAAATGCTGTGAGGTATTTCTACAACCTTTGCATATTTTTTTGCCTTCGTAGTATGATCTTAAATACCACCACTGTTAAAGCTTTATTCAAATTTTGCCAAACCGGGGACTAGATTTTCTTGTCTCCCCGTGAATTGAATATTAGTGGGGTTATCTTTGAAACGGTTAAAAAGTGAAAAGACTATTTTTCCTATCTATTTCCACAGTTAGGTATCCCCAATATTTGGGGCAAAGTACCCAAACCTTACTCTAGCAAAATTTCTCCGGAAGAAGAAGAATTGGTGAAACCCTTAATTGAAATGATAAAAATGAATATGAAGTCATTTAGTGATAAGGAGTGTTTGTTTTCTGCTGAAATTTTTATGCTGGCTAAATGGGAGCCCCAAATTGAAAGAATTGGGCCATGCGACCCATCACCTAAACGTCGCAAAAGGAAAACGAAAAAGACTGTACCAAAAGAGTGCAAACGCCGGGCTGTGTCACCATGCCCATCATCTTCTTTTGTGGACGTAGGTCTTCCCATGTCTGAAAGGTTAAAGGGAATAGGTAGTTCATCCTTTGCCCTTCTTAGCTAATCTCAAGAAGAAAATCCTATTATTAAGTCCTCAGCAAATATTGAGCCAATAATCTCACACGCTAAAGCTTCTTTGGGACTGGAGTCCCTCAATACTGTTGGCGTTATTAAGTTTGTGGCCCATCCGGAGCAATAGAAGAGTCAATTTTGAATCAGTCGGGTACATCTGCTGTTGAGAGAACCCAGATTGAAGAGAGATTAGCTGGCCCTTCAATTGACTTATCTCCGGCTCCAAATGAGTCTTTTATCAATTTGAAAATTTTTATGTTGGTTCTTTAATGACAGGAGTGGGAGAGGCCGGTTTGAAAATTTCTACATCGACCGTGACTATTCCTCATGCCCCTCGAAGTCCAAGAGCCGATTTGCAAATTAGGGAGCTTACTCCCTCAATTGACCGGGTGGCTTCACCTCATCAGAGTCCGTTAAGGCCGGAGTGTGCATCCACTCCTACCTCTTCAACCCGGTTGCCTTTGAACATTGTTGCTCAAAGAGCCCGCTATATCACGGTAATTTCCTGATGTAACTTTACTTTTTTTGGAATCTCTGTCTTTGTAACATTTCATTCATCATTCTTCATTCATCATTCATCGTATTTTTTTAGACTGATAAGATGAAGAAATTTTTGAACATGATATGAAAATCGAATGACTTGAGAAAGAAGTCCATCGGTTGGAGCAAACACGTGTTGTTCCTTATGTTCTTGAAGAGATGAAAAAACAGGCTAGTATTGCCACCTTACAAATTGAATCATTTCAAAAACGGGTTTCTAACTTTGAGTTGGAGCTGCAGAAGACTAAAGATGCTTTGAAGTCGGCTGGGCAGCATGCATCTAACGTTAGGGATGACAATACTTTGTTAGGAGCAGAACTTATGAGCCGGCTCAAACCAGAGAAAGTTTGCCCGGCTTTGAACACCAGATTTTTGGATGGCATCCTTTTATGCCAACAGATTGCCCTCATTTTGGATCATCAATTCCCAACCGGATTTTTTGATCCTATGAATATGGGCGCTCGGTTTCGATCGGATTTAAAGGATTTTTTGGAATCTAATGAATCTTCAATGCCGCCTTCATCGAGCCCCTAGATCTAGTTTTACTTTTCTCTCCTTCTTGTATTGATAACAGGAAAAATGTACTAAACGCTTAACGAATTCTATGGAATCAAATTATTTAATTTTTATTGAAAGAATTTTTTCAAATGCATTGCATTCCATGTTCTGGGTACCAATTTTTTATTTAAAATTCATAACTTATAGGCACCATTTCTGAGGATGGAAAAAACAATAAATGGGCCATCTCAATTAGGGGATAGCTTATCCCTATAGGCGATTTTACCAGTAGCTAGCACGCTTCTTAAAACTAAGTCTCCCACATCAAATTATCGTGCCTTCATCCTCTTGTTGTAATATCGTGCAACCCGTTATTGATAAGCAATTATCCGCACTCATGCTGCTTTTCGAAATTCTTCCAATAGATCAAGATTCTCCCTAAATTGTTGTGAATTGCTTTGTGGATTGAAATTCTCTATCCGGAGGTTGGGCAATCCAACTTCCATTGGATTTACAGCTTCGGTTCTATAGTATAAGTTGAATGGTATTTCTCGTGTTGGTTTTTCAGGAGTCGTCCGGTAGGACCATAATACTGAGGGTAGTTCATCTACCCAAGAGCCCCCAGCGTCTTCTAGTTTCGTTTTCAGCACATGTAGTAAAGTCCGATTGGTTACCTCTACTTGGCTATTTGATTGTGGATAGGCAACTGAGGTATGTGTCAACTGGATCCGCAAATTCGTACAATATTTGGTGAAGCGCTTTCCAATGAATTGGGTCCTATTATCAGTGACTATTACTTCTGGAATCCCAAATCGGTAGACAATGTTTTACCGTACAAATTTTGTGGTATTATGCTCCGTTAGTTTGGCTAAGAAAGAAGTTTTAACCCACTTAGTAAAATAATCAATTTTCATAATGACAAATTTTCTTTATCCAGCTGCTATTGGGAAAGATCCAAGTGTGTCCAGTCTCTATTGCGCAAACGGCCATAGCGCTTGTAATGATTTCAGCTCGATCAGAGGTGCATGAGACATGTTGCCATGTATTTGGCAGTTTTCACATCTCTTGATAAAGTCAGCAGTATCTTTTTTTATGGTCAGCCAATAGTAACCCTGCCATATTAATTTGAAAGTCAGGTTCTTACCTTCAATGTGAGATCCACATATCCCGAGGTGAACCTTATTTAAGGCACAGTCTGCTTTTTCCGGTGTGAGATATCTCAAATATGGGATGGAGTAACTAGACGATACATTTTTTCATCTATGATTGCATACCAACCGGCTGTCTTTTTTATGCGCTTAGCTTCGTTCTAACTTTTTGGAATGACTCCATCAGAGATATATCGATAGCAATAAGTCATCCAGTTCTCGTTATTGGTGACTTCTAAGATCTCCTTATTAACTTCCTCAATACTTGGAGCAGTCAGGATTTCTCGCATACTCCGGAAATATTATTTTGGATTTTTCATGACTGTTGCTTTTACTAATTGGTTGGCCATTCCATTCTCCATTCTTGAAATATGAGTTACATCTATTTTATCAAAGTCCTGAAAAGCGTTCTTTACCTTTGCAAGGTACATTATTAAATATGGACTTGACAGCTCGAAGTTCCTTTAAACTTGGTTAACTATCAGCTCGGAGTCACTGTAAATTGCAACATGCTTTGCTGAGTATTCTTTGACTAACTGTAATCCGGCTAATAAAGCCTCATATTCAGTCACGTTGTTGGTTATTGGGAATGAAAGTCTCAGTGAGTATGATATTTGTATACCTTTCGGAGTTCTTAATACCACTCCGGCTCCACTGCCTGATTGTGTGAATGACCCATCAATGTGCATTGTCCATACAACAGATGATTCAGTCTGGTCAATATCTTGACCGTTCATTTCAATATTTTTGGCTAAAATCGAAATTTCGATTAGAAAATCGGCCAAGGCTTGCCCTTTGATAGACGGTCTTGGCCTGTACTCTATGTTGAATTCTCTAAGTTTAATTGCCCATTTGACCAGTTGGCTAGAAGTATCAAACCTTTGTAATATTCCTTTGAGGGGTTGATCGGTGAGAACAATTATTTTATGAGCCTGGAAATACGACCTTAATTTTCTTGCAGAGTAAACAAGTGATCATCTTTTCAGCATATGTATAACGGCTTTCCACATTAGATAAAGTTTTGCTAACGTAGTAAATCGGCCGCTGTACGTCTACTTGCTGCAGTATTAGGACCGAACTTAAGGACACACCAGAAACTGCCAGATACACGTACAATTCTTCTCCTTCTTGTGGTGACGCCATGAGAGGTGGACTAGCCAGGTATTTTTTCAATTATTGGAAGGTAGCCTCACATTTTTCCGTCCATTGGAAGCCCTTGGCTTTTGTTTCACTTAAGGTTCTGAAGATTGGAAGGCATCTTTCTGCCGACTTGGATAAGAAACGAGAAAGTACAGTGAGTATTCCGGTGAGCCGTTGAATTTTTATAATGGTCTTTGGTGAGTTCATGTCTGCGATTACCATTATCTTCTCAAGATTAGCTTCAATTTCTCGTCTTGAGATTATAAATCCTAGGAATTTGCCCGAAGATACTCCAAAAATACACTTGTTGGCGTTTAATTTCATACAGTGCTTTCAAAGTATTTCAAAGGCCTCGTTCAAATTGAAGACATGATCACCAACAATTTTACTCTTGACAAGCATATTATCCATGTATACTTCCATGTTCCGGCCGATTTGAGTTTCGAATATTTTGTTCACCAACCGTTGATACGTGGCGCCTGCATTCTTCAGACCAAATAGCATTACTTTATAGCAATATGTCTCTTGGTCGGTCATGAATGAGGCATGTTTCTCGTCCTTCGGACACATGCTAATTTGGTTGTAATCAGAGTAGGCGTCCATAAAGCTAAGTAATTCATGGATGATGTGAAATCTACCAATAAATTAATCATTGGTAAAGGAAAACTGTCCTTTTGACAAGCCTTATTTACGTTGGTAAAATCAACACACATCCTCCATTTTTCGTTGCTTTTCTTTACCATAATTACATTTAAGAGCCAATCTGGATATTAGACTTCTCTAATGAAATCGTCATCCAGCAATTTTTTTACTTCCTCCCCTATTGCAATGAGCTTCTCAATCGAATAGTTCCTTCGCTTTTGTTTAATGGGCTTGTGATCAGGATCTAAACCCAATTTATGAATCATTATTTTAGTCGAAATTCCTGACATATCAGATAATGTCGAGGTAAAAACATCTCGATTCTGTCGGAAGAAATCAATTAATCGACTTCGTGCAGATCCGAAAAAGTGCATACAAATAGGAAGTTCATTAATCGAACTGAACTTTTTTGGATCTGTAGGATCTAATGAAATTAAATCTGTTGCCTCTCTGGATTGGGTTTGTTGCAGGGTGGTTTCGTCACGATAATTAAAATCTTTTACTGGCCAATCTTGAACGGTTTGCATGATTTGAGACAAATAACAAGTTCGGCTGGTCACTTAATCTCCTAAGATTTTTCTTGCACCAAATGGTGTTGGGAACTTCATTTTTAAATGGGGAATTGATGTCACAGCCTCAAATGTTGTCAGGCAAGGTTGACCATGAATTGCATTGTAAACAGAAGGCAGGTTGACTACCAGAAAGGTAAGTTTGTGAGATGCTGTTCTGGGATAAGTTCACAAAGTGACCTCTAATTAAATGGTTCCTTAAAATGTAACCGGTTCATTGCCCACTCCATACAGTAGTTCACTAGCCGATCTGAGTTGATTAATTTTCAATCCTAATTTGAAGAAGGTATCAAGATAAAATAAATTATTGGAGCTTCCATTATCTATAAATATCCGTTTTATCCGGTAATCTATATTACCATCTAAAATTAAAGCTGACACAACCAAAGGATTAGAGTATGGTGATTGGGCATGAGCCATGTCTTCTTTACTAAAACTAATTACATCATTATTCTCAAGTTTTTATTTTTTACTACTCTTGACAGCATCTGGCCGATCAGAATGATGAGATTTGACCGGTTTAACGGTTATCATATTCACCACTCCAACTGCTACACGATTTTTCGGTGGTGGCTGTTCCTTTCCTTCTTCTATCTTACCGGAGGCATGCTCTGGGTTTTTTACGAACTTTGTGAGGTGTCCCATTCGGATAAGGTTTTCAATTTCCCTCTGCAGAGTCCAATATTCTTCAGTACCATGTTTAGGGGAACGATGGTAGTGACAGAATTTGCTTTGATCTCCACTTTCAGGGTTCTTTCGAGCCCTTGGCTATTTGAAGAATTTTTCGTCCCGTATTTTCATGAGGATGTTTGTTTTGGAGTTGTTCAGTGGAGTCAGGTTGAAAGGTCTGAACTCCCTTCGTGCTCCGTCATTGGACTGCTTTTTGGATTCCTTTGGATGGGACCTTTCATCATCTTTTTTTCTTTTATTTTGTGACCCTTGACGAGAAGGATCCACCCTAATGGGCTTCTTGGCCTCATTGGCTTCTTCTGCTGTCACGTATGCTCGTGCAGTGACTTCCACTTCTCAAAAAGTTTGTGAATTCCTGCTGGCAAAATGTTTAAAAAATTCGCCCGGCTCTAGATTTGATATGAAGGTATTCAATTTGATCTCATCAGTGAGCCGTGGAATCCGGCGAGCTTCAGAGATAAATCTTGCCAAATAACTCTTCAAACTTTCGTTTGGCCTCTCCTTGATCCGAGCCAGGTGCCAAGATTATTTTTCTATCCTCCGATTGGAGGCGAACTGAGAGAGGGAATTATCAACCAAATCTTAGAACGATCGAATGAAATTGGGAGGCATTCGGTAGAACCAAATTTTTGTATCCTTTTAGAGTTAATGGAAAGTATTGACACATCGTCATATTTCATCTAAGCCTTGAAAGCTTAGTAGTATTCGGAAGTGATCCAAGTGATCCATTGGATCGAAACTTCCGTTATAGGTATCCATGGTCGGCATCTTGAATTTTTGAGGAAGTGGATAGGTTCGTATCTCCGCTGTAAACAGAGATCTCCTAAAATCATCAATGTGTCCTTCAAACTTTTCCCCGAAAAGATTGCTCCAAATCTTTTCCAACTTTTCCTCTGTTTGAGGAGTCGCGGCTGATCTTTTGGCATTGAGGTAAGTTCTCAATTCCACTGGAGCTTCAAATTGGCGAGGTTGAATGTTTTTGCTAGCTGGCAGCAAGTTAGAAGAAACTTCCTCTCGATCAAGAGACCTTCTCTCACTTCAGAGATTCCGCCGTTCTGGGCTATTATCAACATACCTTGGGCCCAATCGGCCCTCTAATCGAGATCAGCCCCCATTTCCTTCTCCAGAAGGCATCCTCCTCTGGTTAGAAATCTGGTGCATCCGTCCGACCGGCCTTTTCTTCCGCCTATTCCTTATGGAAGTAGGAATATGTGTTGCAGAGGAATAGGCGTCCGATTTTTGACGACCCACATGTTCACATAGGGTTTGAAGGGCTTCAGATATATGGTCCATTCGTGTGTTCGGTGCCTACATGAGTTGAGTTTGCCGATTCTCTTCTTGATTACCCAATTGAGGGTTGTTGTCAGGAGTGGCATTCTCTCTTGCAGGAGTGCTCACATGTGTTCGTGTGTTAACCGTTTTTATATATTTGATGGTAAAGTAATCTTTTTCAGTCGCTTCCCACAGATGGCGCCAATGTTGCGGCTACGGATCCGAATTAAATTGGAACTGACCTGTTCTCCGTTCTTCTAATCCAGGACCTGCACAACACAAAAGAAAACAAGAGAATCAAAGGGCCAAAAGGGGAGAATTTTCCGGCAGGCTCTCCGACGCTCAAGTCAATAATATCCTTCTTAGAATAGAAACAGAAACGAAGTTTTTTTTAGTTTGACTAGGTCGTAGATATTTTTAAGTGGAAATATTTGAAATTATTCTCGATCTCATTTGAAAGGAAAGCTTTGCTTTTTTCTAAGATTGTAAATTCAGCCTCAATGAGATTAGTTCTTTTGAGTTGCGAGTATTCCAATTTTTCTTTGTCAAAAAACCTACCTTAAGCTGAAGGATAGCTGCTTACTTATAATATTAAGGGGCCGTTTTTTCGATTTCAGAACCACCTTAGATAAGGATGGTTGGTTGACTTAATTTCAAGTAGTTATTGCCGATTTCATTCAAAGTGAAACATGGAAAGTTATCCGGAATGCTTCTTTCTAGCCTTCTGGGTTGCAACTTTTGAGCCTCACTGATCTGCATTGGGTTTTAATTAATGGGCCCTTGTTATGAATTGTCTAAGCCATAGTACCCATCAAGTACACTTGCCTTACACTTAAAATTAGCAAAGATCCATTGAGTTTCTCTAAGTTTTTTCCTTTTATAGCCTTCTCTGCTACCTTTTCTCTCTTTCTCTCTCTTCTCTCCAAAATCGTGTAGAAATGATTGAAAATTGGCTAGGGGGGTTTTATATAGAGAACTAGTGCATGTGTGCCTGTCAAATGTGCATTAGGCACTAATATATAATCTGTACGGCGCATTAGCGTCTATTAGGCACGCATTAGTGGTCCACATTTTGTCCCAAACGCATGTGTGTCAATTGGTGTGACCGATCTATCTAAAATACGTATGAGTGCCTCAGAGGCATTTTTTAGGCGTAACCTTATTGCCCAAAATATATATACGCATAACATCATTCGATCTAATTTATTTTGGTCAAAAAATTAATTTTGATTCAAAATTTTAGTTGATATTAATATTTTTATTAACTTAATTTAATTAATTATTAGTGAACAGATAAATTACGATTTATACCTTATGATATGTGTTCCGGTAGACTTTGATACATGCCTGATGTTAAAGACTGAAAAGTAAGTAGAGAATGCAATTATGTTGTTTGGTACTTGCTGCAGACTTGAGAAATCCTGCAAAACAAAAATCTCATTTACTTCGAGAGAGCCTGCGATTTGCTGGATACTGATGCAAATGTTTGCCACTTT
The DNA here is from genome assembly GCA_025585075.1 of Nepenthes mirabilis. Taxonomy (NCBI): domain Eukaryota; kingdom Viridiplantae; phylum Streptophyta; class Magnoliopsida; order Caryophyllales; family Nepenthaceae; genus Nepenthes; species Nepenthes mirabilis. The sequence goes on from JAODPA010085998.1 coordinate 11,581, forward strand.
AGGGTTGATGTGATTGCATGTGTCAAAATGGCTGGTTATTTTATTTAACCATAAAGCCACTCTCTGGGAGCTCAGCTCTGAAGTGTTATAAGCTGGTTGCACTGGCTTTCACATCAAAGGCTCACTTCCCGATTCTTCACATCGAAGGCTCACTTTCAATTGCATGATACTAAACTATTCGTTCCGGCCTCCTTATCATAATCTACTAGACTGTGAAGTTATATAGATCAATTGTAAACGGGCACGAGTAATAGAGGAAGTGGGAGACAGTGGGAAAGTGAAATGTTATGCGCCTGAAAGAGATTCCCAAGTATTATTCTGATAAAAACAATTGATGAAAGTAGGAAGCAGTTGCGACCACTGTAATTTGAAGTGTTTTCATTTGCTGCTTCTGGTATCAACCTTTCACTTTTAGATCGATGGATTTAGTTGACACAGCAGCCAATCAGAACGGAAACAGAGAGGAATCCTGCCTGGGCTATTGTACTCTGGCCTTTTCAGCCTAGAGACTGCATTTTGAGGAAAAGTTTTTTCATGCTTGTTATTAGTTGCTTATTGTCTAACAGAGCAATTGTGTAAGAAATAGTATATCCTATAAGCCAATCATGCTGGGTGTAAGAAATAGTATACCCTATAAGCCAATCATGCTGGGTGTATTGACTATTATTTCTAGACAGTTTTATTTAATTATTAATAGAAGGGGTCCATATTTATTATGTCTATTTGTATTATTTATTTACATGATAAAATTTTTATATTTGAGCCTCCTTGTCAACGTAAGAGGCTGCATGTGTTGCTGCTCAGGGCAGCCCAACGGGCTTTTGCTCATGTAGCAGTGGCCCATGGGCTGCTGCACTCTGCTAGGCAACTGTATTTTCTTATCAAAATTTTTGGGTTTACCTATGTACTTTGATTGGATTAAAATGCAAATTTCAACATTCGATTTATTATTTTGTAATAATTGTTATTGCAAATGAAATTCATTTGTCTAAAATTAAATCAAAAGAAAATGATGTTATATGAAAAATTGTTGTTTTTAGTTTGATTATATGCTAGTTTAATTAGAACACTAAGACATGGTGATGTCTAATGTCCTAGTGGGAGAAGAAATTTAGTTTAACTAAACTTTCTTTTATATATGGATTGTAATATGGTAATCATAACCTATGAGTTTAATTGTCGACACTCAATATGATTAGAATACTAGTTGACTAGAAGTTGATGCGTTTGTGGAGTTGGACTCCAAGTATTGAGAAGATCACGGTTTTAGATGGCTAATTTTTCCTCTCTCATATAATGTATTTTCATAAATTGTATGACAATGATTATGTCTAAATTCCATAAATTTAATTGATGAGACAATTATCTAATTATCAGACTCTTTCTTAAATATTAAGTCATATGTAATAAGAGTATTAAAAATCATTAATTGTTGTCTTCCATTAAGATAAAATGATAAGTTATTTTTATATTTATGAGTCGGTTGAGTTCTCACACAGAGCTCATAGAATTATAAAAATTAATGTTATTTTATTATTTTTGATGTTTATCGAAAAATAATGGCATATTTTTGTTGTGCTATTACAAGGGATATATTATTAATTTCATTCATGTAGAATAATGGGTTTAACTTAACTAAAAAGGTTGTGATTTATTATGGTACTATAAGACTATATATCTTTTAGAAGCAAAACTTGATCAAGAGTTGAGTAGATAATGCAATTGATAAGTGTTATCTACCTATAAAATAATATCACGATTTGGTATGCTATCACAAGGTCATGACATTAGATTAGTGGGATCTTTACCCCACTTGTTATAGATGTTACTCGAAGTCCATTTGAGAGGGATATGGAATTTGTATAAACAGTGGGAGTTAAAATGCTTAGATTAAACCCTTATCTTTGTAGTACATAATAATTAATTGTTTGCTTACATTGCTTTAACTTTTACATTTCGTTTTGTCTTTATTGTATGTAATTGGGAGATTGCTACTATAGAAGAGATAATTTGCTTTTAGTACTTAAAGGTAAATTTTCTAATGCTGAGAACGCAAGAAAAGAGCCAAAGGAAAGGGTTGGCCTAAAAGGACTAGGTGACCAGAAAAGATAAACTGACTCTCTTCTATTGTTGTATGTAAGGGCATTAAACGGGAACTATTTTGAGTACCTTGCTTTTGGAAGGACTAGAGGCATGAAGATGCTTCTAGGGTTTGTATAATTGAGGATTTATTAATATGTATCTAATATTGTTGGAATATGAAATTTTATTTCTAGTTTAATGAAATAAGGTTATGTATTTTTTTTCTAGAGTAGTAGTTATTCATTTTGTTTTTACAATGAGTTGTTAGAAATTGGTACATTAATAATCTTAATATTATATATGCATATGATGTCATGTCAAATATTAAACAAACCTATATGAATAGAAGAGATGATATTGATCATATTTATTTTAGCTTTGTACACATGACCTCATGAATGAAATTGTGATTTACTAAATTGCACAAAGATTGGTTTCTCAATCCTTTTGACGATGAATCATTTTCAAATTGTATATTATTCTCATAAAAGATGCATCAGTCTTTGTTTGTAGAAATTGAGAGAGATTATCCAATCTATTTAGGTTGTTTTTTATAAAAACGTTGGGGCCCTTGTTTAAATATGATTAAATGGGTTTCTCATAGTTAATCTCTTTAACAGATGATTTCTCAAACTATAGATATGTGTTCTTATTGAAACACAAATATAAAGTCTTTAAGAAGTTCAAGATGTAGAAGAAAAATGGAGAAACATATAAGGAATAGTGTTGAGATTTTTGATCGGATTGAGAAAGTGTATATTTTAATATTGAGTTCCCTGCTCATCTAAAAGAGAATATGATTCCCTGCGAACTTTTCCTTAAAACTTTCTGATTTTTTGGGATAGATAAAAGGAGCAACCTAATCTTGTTAGACATAGTTTGGTATATGATGAGTGTCACTGATTCTTCTTAGTTCTTTTAGGTATATGCCATTAACATCGCCAGTAAGGTTCATATTAAATTTGTTTCTAAAACATCATATGAGATATGGATAGGCGAGAAATCTAATCATAAGTTATGATGTGAACTGCCCGTATGAAAAATGTTTAAAAACTGACAAAGCTGTATGATAAAGCTAATAAGTACATACATACATACATCTGCATACATACGTATATATATTTGAGGGATACCTAGAAGAGTGTTTTAGATATCATCCAGAGAACAAAGGTGTTTGTTTCAAAATATGTATATTTTCTTGGAAAAAGGTATTTGTCCTTAAGAAAGTAGTGGGAGAAAAATAGAAATTGAAGAAGTTTAAGAAGTATAAATGATATCTGAAATACTCTTCTAGATATCCCACAAATTATACATACATATGCATATATATATAACCGTTGTAACAGTTGCGAAGATTTCATTTATATGTGTAGCAATTGAATCTTTGCATTTTGTATATCGTTTTGACCAATTATAAGGAAGTTATTGGTATTAGAAATCAAGATTTTTGAAATTCTGCCACACTTCCAACACAGATATCCTTACAACATTGTCTAAGTTATGAAAGATCCCGAGTCACTAACTAAAAAAATAAAAGGCCCCAAGTTTAGATAAACTGGTTCGATATTGATAACCTATAAAAGTATTGACCATTATATTATTGGTTCTTTGCCTGTTGCTCCTTTTTTTATTTTCAGCTTGCAAGTGATTTTTGTGTACCTATGTTTTTCTCTCAAGCGTACTGTTGTTGATGAATTGTTTGTTTGATTCTTGTCCGGTTCATTTGGCAAGAAATTTATTAGAATTCTGAGACTAGCCTTCATAAGATGTTCTGATTGATCCTTTGCAGCTGGAAATGTTGTATGCTCTTGGGGGCGAGGAGAGGATGGACAACTGGGCCATGGTGATCCTGAAGACCGACTTTGTCCTACACATTTGAGCGCATTGGATGGCCACGAAGTTAAATCTGTCATTTGTGGGGCTGATCACACAACTGCATATTCTGAGTCACGTATGCAAGTGTACAGCTGGGGATGGTATGCCCTTCTTGTACTCTCTATAATCTTACTTGTTTTATCTGCCACTTTTGGCATTGCTTCTGGTTTTATCACCTCTTTGGGAGTTAGTATTCCAAGCCAGACGTTTGCTACTTGAAGAACCTGTGCTGCGAGTATCTTTATTCTTAATGGATTGTGCTAGAGCACCTTACTCTCCACTATTAGTTCTTTTATGATGTGATGTTGTACGTAGATGTTGTTAAAGGCGCATTAAGGCGTATGGAAGTGAGGCACCCGTTTAATTGGATGTTCTTGTAATGAATTTTTTTCACTGATTAGAGAGTCACTCTTTAATATCTTAAGAAAATATATTTACAGAGGCTAAAGACTCGGTCATATAAATTGTTAAAGCTAATAATATAATAAAAAAGCACCTAAAATATTTATGAGAATAAATATGAACTCATTTCTTAACTAACAATATAAAAGGTAGCAATTAATAAGTAAAACTTACCATAAACTCAAAAAAATAATAAATTTATTAACAAATTTGAAATATTATTATTAAAATACTCACAGTAAAGACTAATTTTTATTATCATTGTTAATCAAAATTTCATATCTTCTTGTTCCATAGCTTACAAGTTTGAATTATCATTTAATCTTTATATGTTTTTCTAAATTAAAATCCTGATCATTTATAGATTTTAATAGAGTAGCCCCAGAGGCACTTATCATTTAAGACTCATACTATTTCTTAATTTAGTATGATGTATAGTCTCATTTACTCTAACCATTTCAATTATAAAATACTTCGTCAAAAAAGCATATTTAAATACAAATTTATTATTCTCTTCATGGTCTCCACCTGTTCTTCTAATTGACAATTCACTACTTTAGTCAATCCTTATTTCACAAACAACAAATTTGAATTATGAATAACAATTGAATATAATGGCTATTTAAAAAGAAACAATAAATTTTTTTTAAAAAAAAAATCTGTACAGCATTCAAGACGCACACTTGTTGGAATGAGCCTCACTTAGGCATGTTGTGAGGTGTTAGGCTTTGAGCCCCAAGCCTAAGCGTACATGAGACATGCCTTTAACAACATTGATTGTATGATGCTAATTGATTTTCATTTCAATTGCATCGTGTCATATTTTTTGGTTTTGGCAAATTTGAAACTGAGAAATCGTCTAAATCGGTGATGCTGGATGCTTATGTGATGGAGCTTTCATCTTTCTGAGTGCATAATCTCTTACCAATTGTGCACTTGAATATTTTCAGGGGTGATTTTGGGAGGCTGGGCCATGGAAATTCTAGTGACTTGTTTACTCCTCATCCAATCAAAGCACTGGATGGTGTGAGAATAAAGCAAATCGTTTGTGGTGATAGCCACTGTTTGGCATTGACTATTCTCGGGAATGTGGCAAGGTTGGTTGTGCACTTCAATTATTTCTTCATTATTGACTAAAACTAAAGTTGATTCCTTTGTTCATGTGGTTGTCTAAAGGAGAAATTGTCACCCAATTGAAGGTTTGAAAGTTGAAACCCTATGGCTCAGTAATGACTAGGTATTCTTTACTCTAATGGTAACATTTGTTAGATTGGTTGCCTGCAGAATTGCCTTTACTTCCATTTATTTGCGTACTTTTGGTGCAAATATTTCCAATGTAGTTCTTTAAATTATAGCAGTCTGATTGTGTCTTTTAATTTAGAAACTGGATTGACTGGAAACTTGCTTATATCTGGGTGAACTTTAGAAATAGGTGTCTTTGTACCTGATGTTAAGTCTTCTAATAATCAGCTAATGATGCTATTTTTATTGAAGTCATTTTTTTTGTAGTTTTGCAATTTAAGGGAGTAGGCTCAAGTGTTGAATAATTCTAGGGATTGTTGGGAGTAGCTGTTTTTTGCAATTTCTGAAGAGAGAGAGAGGGAGAGAGAATTGACTTGGACAAGAGAACAATGTCATTGTGATGCAGATCTGATATGATGCTTGCAGCACACACCACTTTTCTACTCCCAGAACTCGGAAGTGTTATAAGTCTTATATTCCATAGTCATGTGGCAAGCATCTTGTTTTGAACAGTATGGTGAATACTTTTTGTGACCTGTCGCCTTAGAGCACTACCAATGGCAGGTTTGCAAAAAATTGTGAGGTTATTTTTGAACATTAAAATACATTTTATATACTATATCTATTTTCATCGACTGATGTAATTGAATGATAAAATATATTTGAACATTAAAATATATTTTATATATTAGATCTACTTCTTTGGCTGATATATCTTACTTTATGTCCATAATTCACCAAAGTTGGGGGCGGAATCAAAATGGTCAGCTTGGTCTTGGCACCACTGAAGATTCTCTTGTACCACAAAATCTTCAGGCCTTCCAGGTACCTGTCGTCATGTTTTAAAATAAAAACCCCAATTTCATGCTTATGTTTGAGGTAAATTTTTTACACATTATCTGCCCCTCTAAATTTCTTTTGGAGAAATGAGCCCTGCCGTGGAATCATGTTGCCAAGGCTCTAGTTTTGAGTTTATTGAAGACTAATTCAGCAAGGTGACTTGTTCTCATAATCTGTTCGCTTCATATCTGCTGCATCTTTAGGGAATACCAGTAAAAATGGTTGCTGCTGGTGCTGAACATAGTGTTGCTGTTACAGAAGATGGTGAGCTCTATGGTTGGGGATGGGGACGATATGGGAATTTGGGCTTAGGTGACAAACAAGATCGCTTAGTTCCTCAGAGAGTTTCATCTGTTAATGTATGCCAACTGCTTGATCCTTCTTTATGTCTTCTAATTTGAAGAAAACCAAACATTATTTGAAATTTAGCAAGCTATTATTATGTTTCAGACCTGCAATACATGTTCTGGAGACGTTAATCTATAGTTATCTACTGATCCATGACAAAAATTAAAGCTTATTTGGGAATATGTTGAAAATTTTCCCACTAAATGTGGTGCTTGAATGAAGAAAAAAGATACTTAAATGGGGCTGGTTATATAAATCCTATTTGCAATTCCATCACGCTTAGAACAATATCTGCAAACATTTGAAGCATAGTGGGTGGAAAAAAAAATCAGAAAAAAGGCACTTTGGAAGAAAATAGATGAGTAAGTAGCTGTCTATGGGCAAGGGGATTTTACTTTAATGCCCCTTCCTTTTTCCACACAGGAAACTCAAGGACAAATGCTTTTTCATCATGCCAATGCTGTTTAGTGGTATTATTTACCTTAGAAAGGGAAAGCTTCAGACTGGAATGCAAATTGTTTTATTTTGATTTGATCAATAACCTTAGCTTTTGGTTGCTTAGTGGTGTGGAATTGTATGGTGATACTGAGCTGAATTATGTAGGTTATCCTGCTTGAAGTAATCAGAAGATCTGTGTAATTTAAATTGCAGGGAGAAAAGATGATTCTAGTTGCATGTGGATGGAGGCATACAATATCTGTCTCTACTTCTGGTAGTTTATATACTTATGGCTGGAGCAAGTATGGTCAGCTAGGGCATGGGGATTTCATAGATCATCTAACTCCTCATAAGCTAGAAGCCTTAAGAGATCATGTTGTTTCTCAGGTAACCTATTTTCCCTTTCATAGCAGTGCACAGTAAATCTGTAACTACTCCCATGCCCTTTTAAGGTGTATGATGAGATTATTCCTTTTTGGGTGGGTTCAGAAAATACTCTGTTTGGAGGGTTGAGTGAATGGTTGCCACATATGCTGAAAATATATGACCTAGATTGGGTCATGTGTTTATTGAAGTTTTGACTTTTGCTTATTTGCAGTCAGTGTATGCTGATTTGCTAAAGCGTTTCCTAGCTGACGAATTTTGTGCTCAATTTCCCTCATGGGCTCCTTTGAACTGTATAACCACATGCTGGTAAAGCATTCGTTTTCTCAGCCAATGCAGTTAAGATAAATGCTGTTTAATTTCTGAACTCATGTATAATTTGTTGTGAATAGGTTTGACATTTAAGGGATCAAGATGCCAACATCTGTCATGATTGAGAGGCTTGTTTTTTCTTGTTATGCTAATATCTTGGGTAGTTTTCAAAATTGGATAGGATTGCTAGGTTTGACCAGGGGAATGGTGAACTTGTCCTATATCAAGTCCTTGATCGAAAAATAAAGTTCCGCACTCCTTTGGAAAATAGGAGTGGCACAGTGTAAGAGGTTCCTACATAATTTAGTTTGGAAAGGATTATATGTACATGGTCATAACCTTGTATTGCAAAGAGGCTATATTCTTAGTTAGAACTTGTGATGTTTAGGTCACAATGGAACAACCTTCTAGTATCTTTTTGGAATGTTTCTGCAAATGGCCTTGTGACAACTGGTTAGAACTGGCTGGGCTGGAATTAAACTGGAAACTGACTAGTGTACTAATTCAAAAGTCACGTTAGTTAGAAACCAAAACTGCACTCGTAGGCATGTAATAAATCTAACCTTTTAAAGTAACTGATTAATGCCCAATGTGGCCATGCAGGCCATACCAGCTCTCTAGTTGAATGACCTTGTTTCTTTTTAATTTTTTGAATTTTTTCCGTTTTCTTTGAAAAATAGAACGAGATTGTTCCTTTTTTTCAGCCCAACCCTTTCAGTTTTTCATAAGATGTACTTCAGCCTTTTTTTGTTCTATTTATGAAGAATTTTGTATACCCAGTGAACAAAGATACATAATGCTATTCTGATACATATTTTAGTATGAATAGGTGAAATTTTAAAAGCTATCCTGACTATCAAGTTGGTAACTATATGTACAATGTCTTGATGAACTTGCTTCAAAGCTCCTCAATACTCTGATAAAATTAATTTCATTGAATTTAAGAGCATTCAATATTGGATTTGGGAGGAAAAATTTTCCCTGGATGACATTTGGGCAGCTGTAGAGGAAGACAAAAGGATAATAATATGATAGTATCTGCTTTATCTTACTTACATGGCATTTATCGCTTGAAAGGGCTGTAAGACATTTTTTGCTTGTTAGACAAGAAAAGCATTTGCGGGACTGCATCTCTTGCCCTTTGTGTGTCAATTTTTTTTGTCTTTTTATTTCTCAAGATGTTTACTAGACTTGTACATATGGTTGCAAAGGTGGGGAGTCATTGACCACAGGGGTCTGTGGACTAAGAAGCATGGATATGGATACGATGTGATTGACACAACGATACGTATTCATAAAAGGATATCCACATGCATGAATTTGTTTTTATTCATTTCAAGAAAGAGTTTTTAGTTAGTGCTTAAATGTTTGACTGTACAACACCCATTTTGTGCAATTTCCAGATTTCAGGTGGTTGGAGACATACCATGGCAGTCACTTCTGATGGAAAACTTTATGGCTGGGGATGGAATAAGGTTCACAATCTCTTAAGTCTTTTGCTTTGCCGTTTGACCAATATGTTAATAATGCTGTCATTTGAATGTATCTGGTTTTAATAAGGTATACTTAAGCATGGCCCTTTTAGCTTCTGTATAGATATCTTTAGTTTCTAGCAGTTGTTGCAATGATCCTATTTGCCTCAATGGGATTTTTGGAGCTGTGTATCTCATATTAGTACCTTAGCTATCTATTCCTTGTGAGGAGTGCCATTTGTTTGCTTCTGGCATGTGTTGCATAGAAAGTGTGTGTATTCACCTTGCTTATGCCAGGAGCGTATTAAGACTGACATCAAAACTGACATATTAAATGTGGGAATGTTGCTCAGATAGACTATGGTGAATATGATGTCGTTGCTGGGCTGGCTTCTTTTGTTATCGTTGTTGGCTAGAGTGATCATGACGATAGACTACAGCCAAACCTGGAGGGACAGTGACACCGGTTTCTTTTGGTCTCATTATAAATTAAAAATTTCCATCTTTAGTTTAGTTTGAGGGTAGTTTTCCTCTTTTGAATTGACAAGTATTTGGTTCAGCGTCATGTTAGCTGCCATTTCACATCACATAACACAGAATCAACAGAACCCTGACAAAAATTGTAAGGCAGCTGGATGCAATTGAATTGAAGTTTTTGGATTTTGGTCTGTGTTTTAGTACCCCAATAGCCATTTATGAGATAATTTTAGGTTATCCTTGAATATGTCATTTGGATGCCTTTTCCCTTTCTATTTCCTCCCTCCCTCTCTCTATGCTGGGCTGTTCTTTGCATTGGAGATGTGTAAAATATTATGTTGCTTTCTCTGCATTAAGTATTTGATAACCTCTGCCTCTTTATTGGAGCTGAACCTGTGCTTCTTTATGAGTTTTGCAGTTCGGACAAGTGGGTGCAGGTGACAACGTCGATCGATGTTCTCCTGTGCAAGTTCTATTTCCTCATGACCAGGCATATTTCTCATTCTCTTTCATAACCATATTCGTAACATTCTTGTTCACGATAATAATAAAGTATTTATTGTAATAACATTTCTAAGGGGTTCTATTAGATATTATTGACTACCACAAAGTCACCATTCAATTTCTTTAAGATATCCTTTCATCCTTTCCCTTGTGGTATTATTCTTTCTTTTCATATGTAAAAGTGAATTCTTATGGTATTGTACTTTCAGGCCAGCGAAGGTTTTGATTTCATATTTTGGTTTTGACAGAAAGTAGTTCAGGTTTGTTGTGGATGGAGACACACGCTAGCCATTACAGATAGGCACAATGTATTTTCTTGGGGAAGAGGCACAAATGGACAGCTTGGGCATGGGAACACTTTTGACCGGTAATAACAGTTGCAGCTAGACCCTTTTCTTGAAACTGAATTTTCATTTTCATTGGTTGACACGACTGTAGTTAAATGTGTTCAGGATGTAACATACCTTAGCAGTCACTAGTACTTGATTAATTCCAGGTATTGGTAGTAGCTAAATGCCCTGATGAGGAAGGAGAGAAAATGGAAGTGGAGAGCATGCTATGCTATAAGAAATGAAAATATTATGAAGTGGAATTTGCGGGGAATGAGGAAATTGGATCCTGATTGTTGGTTTTGCTGCTCAGGATGATTGATACATTTCTCTAGGGGTCATTTCTGCCATCATAAGTGTACCCCCTTAGCGTCTCATTTGGTATGCGGAGATGAAGGGTTGGGAATGCAATTGGCATCTTCAAGCACATTCTCATGTGCATTTGACAGTAATTTCATCACCCATTAGTGAAATTAGGAGTCGAGTTATTTGGTTGATGCATTTGTTTGATGCATCAACTGAATTACCGTGTTAACTTGTGAAGCGATTATAATAACTTGATAGCAAGACATGTACCGTGAATCAAAGACTAAAATCTTTGAATATAATTAATGTGTTTTGGAAACCCTTATGTAATTAACTAAGTAGAACAATTTTTGTATCATCTTAAAGGGATGAACGCATTGCTTGAATACATTCACACACAAGTTGAGTGAGTTAAGCCATTCACACTACGACTCACACTAGCTGAGTGAAGGTTTGGATTACGGAGAGTATGATCAAGTTCTTTTGTCCATTTGAATTTTAAACTGGGCTGATTGCATCACTTATACTCTTGACATTTAATAAAGTGCATTATTGTATTTGCCATTGGACGCAGATTTCATCTCAGGAGTAAATCACATAAATTTGTTGTCTCTTGTGTATGATTTATTTTCGTTATTCCACTGTTAGTCCCAACAGATTAAGCCACTGTCGCCGAACAATTGAACCACCTCTTTCCATTCACCAAATTCATTTCCAATTTCCTGTATTTCCCATCCTCATTCCTTGCATTCTCAAGTGTCTAACGCCTGGTTAGTATCATGATTACCTTGATAAAATAACGTTTATTGTCCTATGACGGTTCATTATCATTATTTGTCTGAAGCTGCATTAGTAATATGGTGAGTTAGCTTGTTCTCTAATGCCATTCATTTCTTGAGTTCATTTTGTGCCCCTCTTGCAAATTGCAGAAATCTTCCCACAATTATAGAGGCACTGAGTGTCGATGGATCCAGTGGACGGCAAATAGAATCCTCAAATGTCGATCTTTTGTCAGGTACCTAATTATTCTTTTCACGCCAATGTCAGTAGAGCATCATTTCTTATTGCTCAGGCCTGCTTCAAGAACTTCAACAAGTCAAAACTCAAAAGTTGATTTTTTGAGCTTGTTTAGATGAAAACATCAACTTGCTTAGTTTGGTTGATGGAATTTAACGGACCAAGCTTGAGTCTAATTTGAAGGATGAGGCTGGCTCAAGCAACTTAAGGCTTGCTTGCATGCAGGGGTGGATCTATATCACAAGGATTGGTCAATTGACCCGTTGAAAACTTTTTCTTATATATTAATAATTAAATTCAAAATTTTTATTAACGCATTAAAATTATTTATCAGCCAATATATCCCATTTATTTCTATGAGTTTAGTCAACGATTTTTCAAAAAAAAAAAAAAAAGCTCTCAATTGAATGCAAAAGAATCGTGGGTCAGCCTTTACTTCTATGCACCCCATTGATATCCTTATGTCTTGGCAGGGAGAATCCCGGTCGCACCTTCAGGAAGATATGCAATTGTACCCGACAAAATGGTAGGTCTCTCTCTCTCTCCTCCCCCTACTCTCTGTGGGAACCTACTGCACGTTGAGAGAGTTATTATTGTCCTCGAGAAGGTTTTTGCCTCCACTCAATGGTCAATATTAAAAGCTGAATGAATAAATGATAGGTATTAAATATCAATTTAAATCATTTAATACAATATGTACTATTATCTATTTAACTTTTAATCTTGGCCGTTAGAGGGATGTAGGAGCTTTCACAACGGAAGGATATAAAAGCACTCAGCACATTGAGGTGATAATCTATAAAATCGTAAAAATGCCATCTTTCTGTGCAGAAGCAAGGGCAAGCAGCCATGTTGGGGGATACCGGCGGTGATGCAAGTGTGCCGGAAAATGACATCAAGCGGCCGCGCATAGGTTGATGTTGACAAACTGCTGCTTGGTTTCATGCATGGCTTCAGAATTTCAGCAGTCATGGGTGATTTTGGTGGGTGCTGAAGCTTTTGCTATGTCCTGGTTGCTCAGCTCAGTTGCCCTTATGATCCTTCTAACCAACATGGTGTTGTTGAAGTTGTCTCGTAAGTCCTCTGCTTCAGAGGCGCCTCTCCTAATATTGTGAAGTTTGCAACGCTGCTTTTGGCAAATTCACTTGGGTCACATAATGTTGAGACATACCTGATCAAAATCGGGTTGAATCTGGACCATATGACAATATTTACAGAGTAGTCATAAATTTTTATCTAAATTCAACTCGTGTCTGATTTAAAATTCGATTTATATCAGGTCATAATTGTTTATTTATTTTTAATTTTAAAGCTAATCAGCTATTTATTTTTATTTTATGATTTTTTTTT
>JAODPA010086009.1:0-24953 GCA_025585075.1 Nepenthes mirabilis
AAAAATAAAATAAGCATAAACCATTGTTGATTGATTAACACTTATTCCAATCCAGATTTTCTCCATATTAAATTCTTTTCTCTTTTCCAAAATATACATTTGGCTCTACAGTAACCATCCACTCACCCCGCCTGCCCCTTCCTTTCTCATTTCACCTGCCTCTTCCTTTCCCATTCCTCACCTATCTTTTCTGAAAATGAAAATCCAATTTTAGCAAGGCACGAAATTATTTATATTGACTATGCATGTTGTGATCATAATTGCTTGTGGTTCCTCCTACAAATACGTCTGAAGAATCCCTAGAGAAATGCTCCACTAGCATTACTACATCTTCCAATAATGTGGGAAAAATGTTTAGCGCACATGCTATATGTTGCTTTCAAAACAATTCAAAGTAAAAATCCTCCAATAGGGCAATATTGGCCAATATATCGACTAATTATCAACCGTATAGGCCGATATATCCTGATACAACGACTTGTCCAAATATATCAATATTAGAGGCCCAATACCGATATGTATCAATATTTAGATTTATGATTGTGACCAATGAAAGGGCTGGCCATTGCATAAGACTTCCGGCATTATGTGCTTTGAGAACCATTAGATGTATGAAGCATCCCTGAATTGCAAAGACATTATTTCTGGAGCTTAAACCTATTACTTCTAAATTACAATGTAGAAACCTTACTGTTATACCAATGATCACCTATACTATTGTGACGAAGTAATTAAAAAAGAATAAAATTGAAAGATATCAATCCAACCAGCTATCAAAGATAAACCTTAATGAAATTCACCAAACACCAAATCATAGACAGAGAGAGCTGCAGCAAGCCAACAGTGCAAGCAAATACAGAGTACCATCAAGCATGTAATCTTATGCTATGCAATTTTTCCAGGTGGCCCTGAAGGAGCAAATCCTCCTCCAGTGATTTCTCAATTTCCTTCAAGATCTTCCCCCTTCTAAGCACATAATAAAAGCACTGCTTCTTTAATATGGAGAGAAACACAAAAATATGAATCCCTAAATATGAAAAATTTTTATGTTTGTAATTTGAGTTTGATGTTGCAAAAAAAGGGAAGAACTCAGTAATATAAAAAGTTGAGCATTTGTTGGAGAAAAATCTATGATATGTTAAAGCACAAAAAACATTAATTCAAATCATACTTTATTCAAGTATGAGTCAATTAATAGCAAGAAAGGCATTCGAAAAGGCGAAGGGATCACTATACTACTAAATCGGGTAGTAGAAAACAATGTCATGCATTGAGACGCTATGTTCAAATTGTAGATGATAAGCCATGTACGGTTTAGTTTGTCCATTGCCACTACTTCCCCCTCAACAAAATAAAAGATGAAAAAACACATAAATACAATTACATCAATGCCACAACTTCTATATTTTCTTTTTCAAAATATAGAATGAAAAAATATGAACTTAACTATTTCAAAAACACCAAAACATAATATTTTTAATGACTTGCCAAGGTGGCTACTTAAGAAATTTTAAAATTCCAGAGTGGCATCAAACGGATACAAAAATACAAAATATAGGATGCAAACAAAAAGGACAAGGAATTTAGAAACTGCCCTTGATATTCCAAAAAACAGCAGCTCTATCATAAATAGCAGAGTTGTACAATTTAATTTTCTTTATTATCAAAAAGCCCTTCCATTCGTTTCCATCCAAATACACCAAATTTATGCCATTGAGTACACCTCCCAATGCTATTCTTACATTTATTCCTGACTAACCATTACAAAGCCAATAATTCATCATGGACAGACACAGTTTGAACCCAGTCATTACCAAAAACTGCAAAGAACAACTAACCATATATTCCAGGTAATTTCACAATGTAAGAACAAATGTTGAACATGTTCCACCTGGCTTTGACACAAAAGTATCTATTGGAAAGTGTACATCCTCAATGTTGGCAAGTTGCCAATCATCAGACATATCCCCCAAGAGTTTCCAAGCCAGACAACTCACCTTAGAAGGAAACTTTGACTACCACATTAGCTTGAAACATATCATGCACAATTCATTACTCATTACAGAAAGAAGACAGAAAATACGCCAAATATCTTAGTTTTACAAATGACAGAATCAAGAGTGCTGGGATGGACATTGATATTTGACAATAAATGGAGGCTCAGCAGCTCAACGATGATCTGCACAATGTCAGCCAAACAAATCAACCTTGGACAGTAAATTATCTCGCATCATCTATAAAAATATAATCAGCGACAGAACTTTCTAATTCAGAACTACACTATAATAACATTGTAAGTCTTCTTTGAAGGTCTCACCTCAATCCAATGATTACACCGAAATCTGATAGCAGACCCAGAATCCACGGCAAAGTACACATTCAATTAGACGGCAGATTCCAATTTTTGCAAGATTTTCATAGAGGTGCCACCCATCAGGGTTGTCCAAACCATAGATGGCAGCAATCACCTTCCTCCAAACACTTTTTCTTCAGCAAAACCCCACGTTACTTCCCAAAAATTACATGGGAAAATATTTTCAAATATTGAAAACCCAAGCCACCAAACTCAAATAATTCTTAACAACATCTTAATTGACCAAATATAAATTGAAAAAAGTCCCCACAACAACCCAAAGAAAAGCCAACACATAGTAGAACATGCTTTTGATTAAAGTGGTGAACCAGCAGCACACCCTTCTGACAAATACTGTTTTTTCCAACCACCAGACCCTTTTCAAACATAGGACAACTGGTTCCAAATTCACCACCTCTTTATGATTAGCACCAAGAGGAAGATACAAGATTCACCCAACTAGCAGTCTAAAAACATAGGCTCTAGTACCGTTGTCTTCTCTGCCAACTTCTTATGACCATATCGTTACAACTTTACTATTTGAGAAGGACACACTCAAATTGGACGATATCATTACTTCTTTACTTATGAATGAGTCAAGGCGATCATAAGGAGCCCTAACGTTTTCACATTTTGAGGTGCTTGTGATCGAGTCTAGGGAAAGGAATAGAGAATGCAGCCAGAAATCTAGAGAGAAGGGACGCAACAAATCTCGATCAAAATATTATAATTTTGAATGTCATCACTGTGGTAAGAAGGGCCACATCAGAAAGCACTACTTCAAATAGAAGCGTGAAAATGTAAAGAAGGAGAAAAGAGAAAATGGACGATGAGAAGAAAAGTCCTCGGTCTTAGTAGTTATAGGAGGTGATATCTTGTTAACAAGTGAAAAAAATTCAGCAAGTCTGATGGATGAGGAGTTCGGTTGGGTGGTTAACTCTGGTGCTTCTCTGCATGTCACGTCGAGAAGAGGACTGTTCACGTCCTGCACTCTAGAAGACTTTGGTGTGATAATGATGAAAAATGAAGAAATATCTCTAATTATTGGCAGAGGTGATGTCATGGCCACTAATAATGGGACAAAACTGATGTTAAATGATATACGTCATGTCCCTAACATTCGGCTAAATATAATCTCAGCCGGCCGGTTGAATGATGAATGTTACTGTAATATTTTCTATGAAGGTGAATAGAAGCTGACCAAAGGGTCTCTAATTATAGCACGAGGAAAAAAGTCCTCCGGCCTGTACGTGATGAAAGCATATACAATGGCCGAGGATGCAAACTCCATCACCAACAAGGAGTCCGAAAACCTATGGTACCAGAAGTTGGGCCACATGAGCGAACATGGATTGTGTTATCTAACCAAGAAGGGCCTCATCTCAGAGTTGAAGGAAGATAGACTGAGGACGTGTCCTTATTGTATGGCCGGGAAGTAGCGCAGAGTCTCGTTTCATGGAGACTCATCCTTTGTAAAGGTTGAAGTACTCGACCCAGTCCACACAGATGTGTGTGAACCATTTAAGGAGAAGTCTTTTGGTGGAACCCAATATTTCGTTTCTTTTATTGACAATTGCTCCAAAATATTATGGGTTTACCCATTAAAAACCAAGGACAAAATTCTCGGTATATTTGAGCAATTCTATACTCTAGTGGAGCGTCAGACGGGAAAGAATTTGAAGACCGTCCGCGGTGATAATGGGGGAGAGTACATTGGTACCTTTAATGCCTACTGTAGGTCTCATAGTATCAACATCAGAGAACACTACCAAAAATACCACAATTAAACAGAATGGCCGAGCGGATGAACCGCACACTCTTGGAAAGAGTACATGCATGCTTTCTGAAGCTAAACTTTCCGTACACTTCTGGGTCGAAACACTGAAGACAACGGCTTACGTCATAAATAGGTTGCCCAACAAGCCATTGAAGGGTGTAGTGCCAAAGAAGATTTGGTCGGGTAATGAGTCCTCTTATAACCATCTAAGGGTGTTTGGTTCCAAAGCCTATGTTCATGTCTCGAGAGATGAAAGGAGCAAATTGGAGCAAAAAATGAAGTAGTGTGTATTTCTGGGCTATGGTGAAGATGAATTAGGCTACAGATTTTATAATCCTACTGAGAAAAGATTCTCCCGGTCAAGAAACGTGATTTTTGTTGAGAATGAAACAATTAAAGACATTAACAACAATACTAAGTCTGATGTTGACCGGACGAACAAAATGAGTGTTGAAATTGTCCGTCCACTACCTCCTGAAGATGAGGATAATTTCCTAGATACGTCCGAGGATAATAGTGAGACAGTTACAGCGCCTGAGGAGGACATGGATGAAGTTGCTCCTTAACCGGCTGAGGATCTCCCTGTGACGGACCAGATTATTTTTCATCGAATAACCTCCGTCAATGGCTACACACACTCTAAAGCCCATAATTAAACTATGGACTTCTATAGAAAATCCGGCAGAGTTTCCTCTGCAATTGGACGAAAACCAAAAGTATAACCTGTTAAAATATCATGTACAAGCACACAACTAATCAAAAGGCTTAATTCAAAGCCTACAACACACCACACAGGATCACACATCTGCCATATCATCCATGGCTCCAATACAGTACACAATCTACTATAGTGAATTTAGAGAGATGCCATCTAATGAAACCAAACTCAAAACATATATATACAGACGCGGAAGCATAACTAAATCATCATATATCTGCGGAAGCATAATAAAACCATAAAAATAACAACAATGAGCCATGCTCAACACTGAGTGGCTGTCCACAGTCCGATCCCACACTATGTCCAAATCTTCTGATCACTCGCCGTCCAGCCAATCACATCAAGCAAGCCTCTCCTTGCTCTAACTATCCGGCGTCAACTAAGTGTTCTCATCTGAAAAAGAGACAACAACAGTAAGAGTGAACTAACAGCTCAGCAAATGTAATCATAAATACCCCTCCAATACATGTACAAGGACTGAAACGGAAGAAAATACATACTCTCCAAAATCAGGGAACAGGAACAACTGGAATCACTTGATTCCCACGGTTCTCACGGTTACATTGATTGGTCATCATTTGGATTCATAAGATTCTCACGGTTTTATCTTGAATCACTTGATTCACAAGATTCATCGATTGGACATTATTTATTTTTATTATTATATTATCTTTGCGGACCCCGACTAGTAGACCGTACTAACCAACGATGCGAGAGGACGAGGACGAAAATGTGTTCGCTACACATTCTAAAGCCACAGCTACTATTTTAGGTCGGTAGCACACGACCCTCAGTTGCATCCATGCAACAATCATCACAGACGACTACATCTCAATATGTAGCGTCGACAGACACACCCCACACCCCCGGGGTCCAGGGCAATCCTCATTCTTCTACAATAGTTTCCTAAAGCGTACCACAGACATCACCCGCTCCCACGAGGGGCCGAAATACGTGGCCAAGTATTCATTGGGTTCACACCGCGATAGACATGGTATACTAAAGAATACTACCCACATGACTCAGGGTCCTAGTTTCAAGATTAGGTTCAACACTTGGAGAGGAAAACTCACATTTGCCACACACAATCACATCTCGAAAAATCTCATTCCCATCACAAGATCTCCAACCGGGAGGTCATCTCATCACACACATCTCCCTCCAGGAGATTATATCATCACAAGCACAATGTGGATTCCCTTCCATTCACATCACGATTCACAATATCCAATGAGACCCAATTCCCTTAATCACAACAAACCATCCCAAGTTCACAATAGATATTAGATTTCATACCTTAGACGATCACAAGTCACTTTGAAACCTCGGAGACTCATCCCCTTGCCTCCAGCACACGGATACACGTTCGGAGCTTACACTTACGTTCAAACATTTAAATGTTACTTTCAATATAATTATGGAGGCATATTACTTTACATTCCTCATTTTGTTTTGGGTGATCAATAACAGATTTCCTTTTGAACACCCGGACGCCGTACACGGTTCGATACTTGAAAATCGGACGTTCGGTGGATTCGTACGTACTCTTTGTACACGATATTTCACATTTGGGTTCGATTTGACTTATCACGATGATTGAAGCATGTAACTTCCCCTTTAATTGCGGATAAACAACCACGGAATTATTTCAAGACTCCCGGATGCCACGAACGGGTCAAATCTTGCGCGATTCGGCATCTGGTCAATATATACACACAATTGGGATACGAAGATTCATATTCTAGGGTCATTTCAACATTTTACAAAGGTGACAACGCGCAAAATCCACCTTCGGTCTCGGGTGAACAGTAACAGTGCCCATTTAATGGGCTCGGACGCCGTGAACGGGTCCAAACGTGCAAGATCGGACCCATGGCTGACATATATACATCATTGGGACGTGGGGATTCTAATTTTGAGGTCAATTTTATAATACACGGTCGGAAAACGGAAAACCCCCAAAATCCCGTGGGTTAGGGTTTCGGTAAAACCCACCTTGACGAATGGGACACGATTCGGACAAACAACTACATTTTCTTGGACCTCAAGGCATGGGTTTCAAGATTCTAATATTCCCCGTGGGTATCGACACAAAATACCCAATGAAAATATATAAAACAACGAAAGAGAACGAGAAGTGGGTATGAGAACACTTGCCTCGATGCGTGCTTTCACTTTTATACTTGGCTCTCAGACGGAATCGAACTCCTGGGCTCGATCTCCCTTCTTCTCTCTCTAGGCGCGCCCCTCTCTCTCTCCTCAAAACCCTCGGCTGATCACAAAATGAGGGAGAGGAGAAACTCGGCGCGTATTTATACTGCGCCTGTCGCTCGAGCGGGGCTCGAGCGGCCACCGGGCGGCCGTGCCACGAGTGACCACCGCTCGAGCGGCTAGCGAGCAGCCTCACTTCTGGTTTTTTCGCCTGATAGGACGGCTTGAGCGCCTGGAGGGCGCCGGTCTAAACCGCGGCAAGCCAGCAGCAAGCCTACGCCGCGTTTTCGCCGTTCGGGACCCGTTTTGACCATTCTAACCCAATCTTTCACATCCTTGGACCTTGTCCTTGATTATATAACCTTAATAAGTCATAATTATCATGCTTTAAAACCCGAAATCATATTTTCAAAGTTACATAACTCATTTTACAGTTTTCATTCCCGATTAACCATTTTCGGTTCTTTGAGCTGTTCATCCGATTCCTCTCATACCTTTTTACCATGATACATCCATATTAACTTAATTGCCTTCTAATTATTATTTCCTTAACTCGGAACCTCACACTCCCTGTCCGATGATCCTTGAGAAACAAACGACCGTCCATCCATCTACCATCCAATGAGTATGTTATGCTCACTGATACCGAAAAACCTGAAGCATTTGATAAGGTTATGAAGGATGTAAATAAGAAGTGATTGCTGGAAGTTATGAAAAATAAAATGAGCCCTCTCCATAAAAATCATACCTTTAATTTGGCCAAGTTATCTAAAGGGAAGAGAGCCCTTGAGAATAAGATTTTTGAGAAAATATCATAAATAAACAAAAATTTATCAAAATATCATTATCGATATAATGAAAATTACAAAATAAAATTTAATCATATTTTAATTACATGATCCTTGAACTTCAATTATGACATACCTTTCGTTCAAAGATTAGCAATCATCGATTCAATATTAATGTCTTCAATGATAACCTTTTTTTCCTTTAATGCGCTATTTTATAACTCAAAACTCAATATATATGTTTATTGAGATTGCTATTTTTATTATTTTTAATCAGAAAAATAACAACTAAATTGTTATAATATATCTTTAATGGCCTCGAGATAAAATCCAACACTCTAATCCTAAATATAAAATTTATTATCTGTACACCATACTTTGTAATCTCAAAGTAAGAAACGAACTCGGCCTTTATAGTGAAAGAAGTAATCAAGGTCTATTTTACACTCTTCCAAGATACAGTTCCACTAGTAAATATAAATATATATCATGAAGTTGATTTATATAAATCAATATATTTAGCGAAATTTGAATCAAAATAATCCAATATTTTTAAATTGTTAGTCCGTCTATATATAAGCGTATAGTCTTTGATACCTTAAAGATATATCTCATCATTCTCTTAGCAACTTTTCAGTAATCCATATTTGAACTTTAAAATCTTTTCAATATTTTTTCTATAAAAGTAATGTCAGGTCTCGTACATACCTGAGTATACAACAAGTTTTCAACAGTGAAAATATATGAAATGTTTTTAATTTGTTCACGTTTAAAATTATTTTTTGGACATTGATTTAAATTAAACCTATCACCCTTTACAATGAATATTACACTTGGTGAATAATTTTTCTTCTAAAATATTTATAAAAGCTTATTGATATAGGTCTCTTGAGATTAACCCAAAATATCTCATAGTTTGTCTCAATAAATCTAATCCCAATGACACAAGATATATTACCCATATCTTTTATTTTAAATTTATCAAAGAGAAAATATTTCACCTCATACAATAAACACTTATAATTTGATGTAAGTAAAATATCGTTCACATATAAAATAAGAAAATAAATCTTACTCTCACTGACTTTTTGGTATATATATTGATCTAAAATATTTTCTTCAAAATCAAATAAAGAGATATCATTATTAAATTTTAAATATCATTGATGGGAGGCTTATTTTNACCAGCAGCACACCCTTCTGACAAATATTGTTTTTTCCAACCACCAGACCCTTTTCAAACATAGGACAACAGGTTCCAAATTCACCACCTCTTTATGATTAGCACCAAGAGGAAGATACAAGATTCACCCAACTAGCAGTCTAAAATTAAATAAAACCACTCCACATAAGCAACAACCCCCATGCAAATCAATTCAGACTGACCTGAATTGACCTTGCAACCCGAAAAGTCGCAAAAGTGAGCAAATTGCATCTCAAATCCAGCAAATAATTCAATTAGAATCACAAAAAACTATGATGTCATTGGCAAACAAATGATCAAAAGTCACCACATTATTTGCGTCCAAATTTCTCAAACCAGAACCCAAATTAAGGCCACCATCAACAGGTTACTCAATAAAATGATCTAAAATCTCCATTGCCACCTAAAAAAAATAGGGGGTAAGCGGCTCTCCTCCCTTAAGCCACTAGAATCGCCCCAAAAAAGTCATGTGGTTCCTATAAATAAGTAGAAAAGTTAGAGATTTTTCAACAGTTGAGATAAATCACTTAATCCAGACAAACCACTTTGAACTGGACCCCCATTCTTTCCGACAGCTAAAGTAAAAAATCCCCAATGATAAGGTCACAAGATTTCTCTATGTCAAGTGTGCAAACCAGCCCCTGTTCTCCAGATTCAATATGGTAGTCAACACACTCGTGTGCAACCAAGGATGCATCCAGATTTTGTCTTCCATAGATAAGCACATTTTAAGATTATGATACAAGCTGTCCACCACCCTTTGAAGCCGCGTCATAAAAATTGCATTGAGAGAAGTCAAAAACATTCCAGACTGGTGAAAATCAGAATCGCATGATACCCATTCTGACCACATCCAAAAGTGATGGGAATAGCATTTGATTCCAAATTCCATCATCGGTCGAATAGATGCAATTTTTTTGTTAACAGATTTCCCAGTATAGAAAACAGCATCATCAATCTTGAACACAAATCAAATCATTATCCATTTCCAGTATGCAAATACTACTATCTCCTATGTGCCATTGTTACACTCCCCAAAAAAAAAAAAAATGGTGTTTTTCTCTCCCTCTTTCAGCCATGAAGCTGTAGATTTTGGCGGCAAGAAACCTCTTCCAGCAATAACTACTCATCATTCTCTTTTTCGAGCCTTTACACATCAGTTTTCTCTTCAATCTTTTACTAACTTTAAGCAAAATCCCTAAATGGTCATTATTCAAAATGAGAATTTCAACAGTGGGCGTTTGCACAACAATAAGGTTTATTCACTGTAACCTAAATGTTACATATTTAAACCATGAAAACACCACCATGCAATGCAAGGATAAGGTCGCATGTCAGGGGAGATGCGGGAACTTCATGCGCTAAACCTCTTTTAGTCAAAAAGAAAATTTTACACACAATGGCACCCGATATGCTCTTTATCTTAAAACTTTGGCATATAAAAACAGTATCATAACAAAGAATGTGTGACCTTGATGACTCCAATTTAATGCCAATCAATAGTGGGAGGCATCAATCACATGGCCTTTGCCTAGCTTAGTTTGAAAGTTGTCTTATTCTCATTGCAAAATATCAGTTTTATAGTACTCTTAGTTATTAATCTTCTGGGTATATGTTTTAGTCTGTTCGATAGATTTCTTAACAACAGATTTAATTTACAAATATTAAAATAGTGCAACCCAAGAGTTTAACTCTAGTTATAGAAATCCTTGAGACTATGTAAGTTAATCCTTCAAGAAAAATAAATCAAGAAAAAAAATCAAGACCACAACATCAAAGTCTTAATACTAACTACAGCATATCGGCTATAGTAAATCTTGCTTTGCCCTTCTGCACATTTAAAGGCGTCGTCCTCCGAAAGTAGAAACACACAGGGGGCCTGGAGAGATCAAGACCGCCTGATCTTAAAATATCTTATGTATAAAACCCAAATAATAAAATAAATAAATAAAGGTTTACAGTAAAAAATAAAGAATATGAACAACACATTAGTGCTAAAATTTTCAGGAGGAACCTTATTTCAAGTCATACATTAACCCAAGGCAAGCACTATCATACTATAACTGAAGGCAAGCACTACATGCATTCTGCTATGGAACTTAAAAGATGATGGAACTGACAAAAAATGTACCTGAGGCAGCTTCTTATCATCATCGGAAAGAATGTTCATTGCATTCCAGAAGATGTTTTCTACGCTTGCCTTTTCATCATCGTTATTCAAATCCATTCTTGCCATCTAAAGGAGCAAAAAAGTGCATCCACATATCAGCAAAAAGGATGAAGTGGAAGACATATAATCAAAAATTAAAACCTAAAAATAGATAACAAATGTTAAGATAAAAAAAATCAAGATAACTGCTTGACATGGATATTTCAAATGCTTAACAGGTGTGGAAGAAAAAAAAAAAAAGGATGTTACAGCAAAGAGTTTTTTTTTTGGGGGGGGGGGGGGAGGGGGGGTTAAACCTATACCANCCTTTCTTTGAAATTGAAAAATAAAAATAAAAATAAACACTTCCCACTAAAAAAAAATTGATCCCAAGAAGTAAGAAAAATACAAAAAATGCAGTAACAAAACTTGCACTATGGAGGCAAATTCCAGAAGATAATGGCGCTTTTTTAGCATAAATATTGAAAATTTGCTGATCTCTGATGTCTTTTAAGACATGTCACTATCTACGTAGTACCAAAAAGAAGCAACTAAGCATGTCCAAATATTGAAGCAGGCTACTTACATGGTGAGACTTTTCAGCTCAAATGATCTCCTCCTCCACCGTTGGAAAAAACACCAAAGAACCCGTCATCATTAAGGGCAAGTGATTGACAGATTAGCATTTCCGGATGTCATTTTTCTATGACAAGACCATACATTATCAGATAAAGAAGGTTATGATTCGACTGTCGGAGTGTACACCCATCTGCACTTGTTAGCTGTCAACTCTACGATTTTGTAAACAATGTCAACGTGCACATAAACACAAAGATGAAAGGCTTTCCATGGAACCTCTCCCAATTCCAACAGTGAATCACAGGTAGAGAGATGCAGCAAAGACAATGTCCCTCTTAATCTTGGAAACAGCCTCCTCGAATTTGGACTCCAGCTCCGTCTCCCCAATAGATTTAGCAGCTTGAATAAGCTGCTGAAGAATTTCTTCCAACCTCCTAATTGCCCTGATCAAGCCTCCCTCAAAAACCTGTGTAATTTCCATAATCTGGTAAAACTTAGATCCTTTTGCCCAAGCATAGACTGCCTCCATGATATCAGGCCGGAAGGAGCTCACAAACTTCTCTATATCCATTTGGACCTGTCATAAGAAAATAAATAAATAAAATAGCAAAGCATTTGATATCAGTCTGCTCATAAATTAAATCAATCATCAAGAGTGCAACAACATCGGTAAAACTTCCCGAGTCACTGCCAGCTATGTATCAACATTCACAGGCATGAATCTTGACGCAAATCCAGAGAAAAAAGTCACTCCATACTTAAACTTGCCTAGAATTATCATTTCACAGTCATCACAATTGAATGTGCAAATGCCAAGAAGTTTATGAAGGTTGTTCGGTATGCAAAACTCCTACAATGCGCAGGGTCCAAGAAAGGATAGGATCAATTTAGGTCTACAGCACACGGTCTTAACTTACTTTATTATACATTCCACGACTTAAATCCTGTGACCTGCAGGTCCCAAGGCGACAACTATAAGGCTCCCTTTTACCAGTTAAGAACTTTGTATTAGCTCAATATAAAAAGGCAGGAAAGTTGAAATCCTTGACCAAAAGATCCTGAGTTCAATTTCCCTCCACTAACTTTGCCTATCAAAAAAGGATATATATCGGAATTACTGTAAGGAACATGGAAGTTTGCTATGCGACCCATTAACTTGAAGAATGCGAATGCATCTTCAATGTGAAAAGTGAAATGAGCAATCAGCAAAATGGTACTTTGAAATGCTACGGCCATTATCCCAAACATCACTTGAAACTCCAGCGAAATTCCACCCAGTAGTTTTACATATACAGGATGGTATGTTTGATTGTCGAAATTGAATAAGGTGGGGAGAATATTGCATTTTTGTTTGAGCCGGGAATAACTATTCCATTTCAGAGTAATTGCTGAATAAAGTGGGAATAACTGTTTCAGGTGACTAGCAATGGAGGTGGATGAAGTACTTATTACTGAACAGAGGCCAGCTGGAAGTACTTATTACTTAAAGTCTACGGTTGAAAATACCACCCTGATGGTGTTAGTTATTTCCATTACTCCGGTGGTAAATACTACCTTGAGAATAACTGTTCCTACAAAAAATGCCAACCAAACAAAGAATTAAGCATTATCAGGAAATAAATATTCTTGGAAATATTTATTGGTTGGTTATTCCATCCAAACCAATGCCCGTTAAAGAACGTGTGATATCTTTGTGCCACATGGAAGATGAAAGGGAGGAAAGTTAGGTTTACAAGACCTCGGTAGTGATACTATTAGCAACAAGAGTTCTTCTCGTTTCCTAGGCCTAAGTGATGTTGAGGATAAAAGGTCCAAGTGGCCTTGATGGTTAGGCCAGTGGCCTACTCGAGGCATTATGGATGATATTAGAGCCAAAAGAAGCATGGTGTGAGAGACCTCTAAGGTCCCACAACTCCTAGAAAGAAAGGATCAGGCCCTAATGAGGACGTGAGGGATTTGAGTGGGGAAGATTGTAACACCCGTCCCATATGGACAATATATGCAATGGAAATTCTGATTATAAGGACCTTAGTAGGCGTAGATCCGATAGGACTTGGTTGCAAGGCCAGTGGCCTGCTAGAAGGTTTCTAAATAAAAGGCCCAACTAAAATTCAAAACACAAGTCCAACATTATGGTTTTCCAATTCATTATACATGAAGGTAAATGTTCATCTTAGAAACTGCAAACTAGTTCCCAGTGGATGTCACTAAGCACCAATATGAGGGCATTCATTGTCCACAAGGAGCCAAATCAAGGCATTCATTGATAACATTATAAAACAATAGGGTCCATACCATCTTATGAACCAGTATGAACAGTAGACACACACGTGTCTACAATGACTTCTTCAAGAGCCCCCTCAAATATGTATGCATATGTATATAAATAACAAGGTTTTACAAAAGAAAAAATATATATATTTCTGCAAAATAAGCTCCCATCTGTTGTCTAGTTTGCTGAGCTCAAACCTATCATCGGCATCACTTCATGCTGTGTTAGAGGGCCTGCCTTAGGAGCAATGATAAGATTGCACTATTATGACCGTGAGGTCATTAGTTAAAAGCATGGAAACTTTCTCTATGTAATACAAGAGTAAGACTACATGCATCCAATCCTCTTGTGGCCCTATAATGTAAGAACCTAGTGAACTGGAGCATCTTCTGATTTCTTTAGGTTGAATTCTGAATTTAATAGAATGCCAAATCACTGATACCAAATCTTGATTTATTAAATGACAAAATTTACAGGACCATGATTCATGATTTCGCAAGCATCTAAAAAGATTTCATGTCATGGGGATTCGTACACATGAATCACTTGTCAAGTGGTGAAAGTAATTCATGTACTAACTAGTTATCCTTTTTTTTCATTAACATTTGAATTCGAAGTAGGCTGTTATTCTATTTATTCTGTCTTTATTCTTTCAAGATTTTTTAAAATTCAAGGACTAATCACCGAATCACAAAACAAATTACGAAAAAGATTGATACATAGAATAAATACAAAAAAAGATAAGAAGAAATGCGTCCTCCTCCTACATACCTGATACCTTCTCCTACAAAAAAACGTATGACACTGTTGATTTTATAAGTTAAAACAAAGTGTAAAAAAACTTGGCATGTATCAATTTATGAGTTCAGATTAAAAGGAACATATAATCTACCTTGCATTCAAGCTCAACTTTAGCAACCCGACCAGCTATATCTTGCAATTGTATAAACAGCAACTCAAGTTCTTCTCTAGGCTTTTGAGAATCTGGAAGCTTCTCCTTCCACACAAAACACGACAGAAGAGACACCATCTCTTCAACTTTTGTGTCCTTCAGAACACCATTGAGCATGAGCTCAGTCAGGATCAACTCATCTGCACTACTAATTTCACAAGCCACCTTACCCTTCAACTCCACCACGTCATCCCTAGTAATGTATCTGCAGTTACATCCATCCAAGATTTGAAAATGACAATGTATGATACTCCTCAAAATATAGGAAAGCAACAAAAACCAAATTCTAAACCAGTGAAAACATTAGAGTGAGGATCACAACCAATCTGAGGATGCAGATGTTATTGCGAATAGAGCTCAGCTGATGAGCATATAGATTGAACCTTATAAAATTGCCAAATAGTTAGATGGGTAAGCACACTACAGAGACCCCTTTGTCAAGTACTTAGGAAAACAAGTATGTTTTACTTAAACTCAATGGCTTTCCCAACAGAAAAGTTCAGTTCTGATTCTCCAGGAGAATAAGTAATATTTGACATTGACATACAAATCAAAATATAAAAGAGCACCTAAAACATGAATCACTATACCACTGATGAACTAATAAATATCTACAATCAAGTTCCCAACAAAATGGCTGAGGTTTCCCCATCAAATTTTATAAGACAAAAAAGTGTGAGGTTTTCCCATCAGGACAGGAAAATAATGCCTTCAATGGAGGTTTTCCAAAGCCGCACAGGAAAACAAAGGGCAGCAGCTCATCAAGCCACAAAAGTTTTTTTCCTTTGGTTCGTCAATGTTAAGAACTGGCGGGCCACACCAACTCCACCTTTTGCTCATTTGGAAAAAGGATAGTAACAAAAAACAGATTACTGATAACAGGTAATATTGTCTATGACAATCATTTCTCCCCAAGCTCAACACTGGAAGTCAATAATAATGAGACTTTTTACCCTAGCCTCCTGAGAACTCGTTTCCTTGCCTTCAGTTCATCTTTAAATGCCAGAGCACTGGAAGAACGCATTACTCTCTTAACTGACTTTATCCGGGCATTCAATTCTTGCTTCTTGTGCAAAACTTTGAGTTTCTGCTCAATAAGTGGAGACTTTGCCACTTCATGCTTGTCAAACAAGCTTTCTAAAGCTTCTATACGGCGAACAGCCTTTTTGTATGAGTTACTTTGAACCTGAAGAATGTAAAATAGTTGAGATGATTTGTGGAGAGCGAGATGGGATGAGCGAAAGAGAATGCAATTCCATTAAGTGTACCTTCATGTCTTCTTCAGGATCCAGGAGGGGAATCCCCTTCTTAGAAAATCTAGAAAGAACTTCTGAAACCTTCTTAAGTGTGTTTTCTCGAGCTTCCAGTGGCAAAAGATCCTTTGATATGACTATGCGTACACTACTTAAACTGTAGAGCTGTTACAATGGAAAGTTTTATCAGCCTTGCTTTCCCACTTGCTGAGAAGGAGGAGAATATAATCACAACAAAGTTTACGCCAGAGGTTTTCAGCATAATATTTAACCAAACTTACCAAATCCCTGGATTCCCTACCAAAGCAAAACTGTGCATCGTCAATTTCCCTGGACTAATAATGAAGAGAGACTTTTTCTTTAAAAATAGGTATTCCAATAGATAGACTATTCAATAAAAAATGAGATCCCAACCTATTCTACATCCACCCAATTTTTACAAAAAACTGCAATATTTTTGGTTTTCCCCTTGGGAAACAATAAGAAGTGAAAAATGCAATCGAGGGGTCGGGATCAGCATTAAAACAGAATACATCCATCACAATATTTATAAAATAAAATCAGTAACTTTTCTTTTCTTTTTTTTCTGGTAAGTAAAATTGTGTTGAGGTATGTGAGCACTCAAACCTCAAATCTAATGCATGCAAGGCAAATCACCTTACCATCCTCACCCATAAAGAAACATAAACTATTACAAAAATCCTTCATTTCCTTAAGGATATTTCTGAATCTTTAACAATTATAAATCCTTAATCCAAGCACAAAGATGGCAAATTGTTCGAGGGATCCACCCCTTCAGTTGATATCCAAAATTAATACTCCATAAAAAGAATGCACTTTCCCACTCTACACAACAGACCGGAAGAGTTAATTACAGGATATGCAATCTATATTCCCCCTAACCAAAAAACAACCCAGGAAAAAACAAGTTGCTATTTTCATAATCTTCTTCTTTCTTCTATTTCTATTCATGTAGTGCATTGGTCCTCCTTTAATTATTAAACTAGCTAATGTTAATTTCTGTTGCACACATCCATGCACATCATCCTTGTACGTGTTTTTTCACTCATAAAACTTCATGAATGAACCAATATACAGAAATCAACAAAAATAAAACCAAAACAGTATCAGGAACTTGCCTGAGAAAGAGGAACAGAAACTACAATGGGCTCTCCAGGCTCTTTCAGTGCAACAATTTTAATTGATTTCTTCAACCCCTCGTCTCTGTTCACCATGCATCTGGTAAGGACATCCACAGTATACTCTGCATCCTCTGGCTTTTTACTAGCATCATCTGCATAAATATTTGGCAATTCAAAAATAAAATAAAGGAAGAACATGTTGCTTAACAAAGAGCTCTAAGTTCTCACCGTCAAAAGTCCTCTTCACCCTTTCAAAATTTATTATAACGCCCCAAGTGACATGGTCCTCGAGGGAGATATATGGCAAATTTTCATCATTCCTTGTGTATTGGATACACACAAGCCTACCAGGCTGCAAGAAAGGCAAACAGTACCTTGGAGAGAGAACAACATCACGTACATCTTTTTTAAGACTTTTGTATTGCTCCATCAGAGAGTAATAATTCTTCAAGCTATCTTCTTCCTCGATAATGATGGAATCTCTCTCTCCTTCAAGATCCTCAACATGTTTCTGATGCAATTATACAATGGCATGTTAAATAAATACTTGGTGAACTGAATATCAATACTGGAAGTCGCCGTTGACTAACCTCAAGATCTGGAATAGCACGATCAGCTTGAAATTGATAAAATGAATTGCGCAGCAAATTTTCGGGATTACCATCTTCACACCTCAATTGATTCAAAAGCATGTTGTAGCTTAAATGGAAGGCACTGCAACACAAAGGAACAAGTGGCAAAAGGGATGGACTTGAGAATTTGTGCAACATTATCATCCAAAATCAAGCATGTCCCTATGTCTTGTATTAATGCAATTGACTTAACACCCATACATCTGCAGATAATTATAGCACCCTAAAATCTTGGGGTAATGATATAACTTCCTCAACATCTAATCCCATAATAATTATTGTATAAACAAGGATCATACCCATTAGTGTTAGACATCATAGACACATAAAATACTTTATACAATAGACTGCATCAAAAGCACCAAGTGAATACCTGTTCAAACTATCAGCACTTCCTTTAAGCATCATTTTAGCTGTGGAAGGTTCCATTTTCTCATCTACCATAAGAATGCATATCCCACGATCATCAATACCTCGACGGCCGGCACGACCACTCATCTGTATATACTCCCCGCTGGATATCCATCTGAACTTGTCACCATCAAATTTACGAACGTTTGTGAACACAACTGTCTTCGCTGGCATGTTCAAGCCTATGCTAAAGGTCTCTGTGGCAAACAAACACTAAAGAAATTTGATTCAAACTTTGCAGCGACTCGTAATACAACAGCGTTTGGACAAGTTTTAGAAATATACCACATGAACTCAGCATCGAATCATCTAAATTACACACGATGAGAAGGTATCTCATAGCAAGAAAAAAAATGATCACAATCTCTTGTTTGATGAAAGAGGAATTTACTGATGACAAGAAAACATCACCAAGAGAATAAGGCCACCTCCAAAAGAAGATCAAGTACAGATAAAATGGAACTTATACAAGACAACATGCACAAAACAGCCTTCCGTTATCAAGTGAACATGGTAGCAACATTTCATCTAAAGAGCTCAAAGCGGAGCACCATAAAGAGGCCATAAATTAATGCAACCGAAGAAATATGATGCTCAATAACTTTTACATTTTACAGGAACCATAANCTGCTTGACATGGATATTTCAAATGCTTAACAGGTGTGGAAGAAAAAAAAAAAAAGGATGTTACAGCAAAGAGTTTTTTTTTTGGGGGGGGGGGGGGAGGGGGGGTTAAACCTATACCAGATAGTTTCATGTAGCCATAAATACTAAGAATTAACTGTAGAGCATTTAAAATGAAAACATAGGCTGTTCGAGTTTTAAAATATTTTTTAATATATATCCAGAATCTACCACAATATATAATTGCATTCCACTCCCTAGCAAAAAAATAGTCAGCCAAAATAAGCAAGACAACTTCCTTATTTGCTACTCTGACTTGAAAGCAAATGCATTCATCGTGACAGCTAATACCCCTAAAGGGATGCCCTTAAACCAGATAACTATTTGTTGAAAATTATTTAGAAGGTCATGTATTCAACCAAATGTCAAGAAGTCCTTCAAGGGAGTTATTTTCAGGCTGCCATTATTCTGGCCCTTTGCCAACTTAATAGTTCTATTATAAAATAAAAGAATTCTGTTAAAGACTCCTTTAGCTTCCCCAACCTCACCTCAAAAAGATGGAATTCAAAAGTACAGCAAGCAATAGATAGCTCATCTTAACATCCCTTGGAATGACAGAGTTAACAATAATATGAGTAAAAATGTA
Source organism: Nepenthes mirabilis (assembly GCA_025585075.1). Lineage (NCBI taxonomy): Eukaryota > Viridiplantae > Streptophyta > Magnoliopsida > Caryophyllales > Nepenthaceae > Nepenthes > Nepenthes mirabilis. The sequence goes on from JAODPA010086009.1 coordinate 19,715, forward strand.
AATACAGATGAAAATGGAATATTAAATAGAACTCAGTATTATACCTGCATGGCAAGAAATTCACACTCCCTTTTGCTGAAGCTAAAAAGTATAACAGGATCATATTGCCGCTGTACAATCATTTTCACCATCTTGAAGATATCACTTTCTTCGCCAACTTTACCCACAACCAAACCCTTCTGCCATTTCCCATTCTCCCTTTTCTTGTCACTTTCAGCAGTAGGAACAAGAGCATTCAAGGCTTTCTGAAAGCTATCTTCACGAAATTTCCCCTTTTCATCCACAACCAAGTACAAGCCATCACCTCCAGAAGGAAAAATATAATGTTGAAGAGGGGTTGGCCGATAATCTGTATAAACAATATGGCAAGGTTGTTGGTGGACCTGCATCAATACTGGCCCAATAAGTAATCACTATTCCCTATAAAGAAAAAGGTTTTCAAATTAGACAAATTATTCTACAATATGTAACCAAGGCATGCAACTACTTAGCTAGACAATTTAGTGGTGTTACAATGACAATAAAATTCATTTCAAAGAGGCTCCCATCATTATACAAATGGCTGTTTTAAGTGTTGAACCCAGCTCTGGGAGCCTGAGGACAAAATTGTAATATGCAAGCACCAAAAGTGAAAGCCCCAACTTCACCCATCTTAAGGTGCTTAGAAGCTTATAAGTTACAATTCTTCTATCCCAAGTCCAAACCTCTTGCATCAAGGATTCAAGATGATTGCAGCAAGCAAATATGACAGAAAACAGAAGGTATGCTGCCATGAATCCTCTCTCTTATCCCCAGAAAAACTCATACTGGTTTCAATCCCAAATATTTTTATCCAATCTCCTTATAATCAGAACTATACCTCCTCATGTTTCACCTCTCTGCTCACCATGTTACCTCATCCCAGTCAACCATTTTTTCATCTTCCTCCAAGTAGAGGCTACATTACTCTAACTCCTCCCTGCTTAGAGGTGCATCAGTGATTTGTTTATCCTGCAAGAGGATATCTCCACTACCTTCCCCCTCTTTTTGTGAAAATCAAAAAAATGAAGTGCATTCAAACGTTTGCATATTGATATCTGTTAAACTTTAAACGGTTAAAGCAACTGTCAACAACCATCTCAAGCTTTCATGCAAACCTGAACAGAAAAGGCAGATGTCTATGGAGAAGAGTTCATCATTCTTCCTCATCATCAATCAAACATTTGAAGAATTCATCATTCTTCCTCATCATCAACCAAACATCTTAAATGACTGATTCTCCTCCATTGTTTTTCTATCTGCTGTATTACCCCCACATAATTGACCATCAAGCCAGATTACTTTATCCAACGTCTTCTTACAAGCACATCAGGTTTACGTATTAAGCGTCCATCCATTTAGTTGTCCCTCTCATTTTACCACAATAAATGACATCTAGCTTATTATCTATACCTGTATCATTAATTTTTACATGCCCATCTATTCAGTTGTCCCTCTTGTTTTATCACAATAAATGACACATCCAGCTTGTTATACAAGTCTCATTTAATTTCATCCCATGTTCTGCAATTAGCCAATTTATCTGTCATAATTATTAAAATTAGGCTTAGCTAAAATCTGTTCGTAGGACTCCATCATGTACTTATTATTAAAACTAGGTACAGGTAAACTTTGATTTGCTAAACAATATCTAAAACATGCTTCTAAAAATAAGTATCCAAATACACATCATTTTCAACTACTAGATCCTGCACCAGTATGTTTCCAAATGTTCCAATGGAAGAAATTTCCTCACTTCCCTTTGCTTTGTGTGTGTGTGTGTGTGTGTGTGTGTGTGTGTGTGTGTGTTTAGGATAATTGGACAAATAACAGAAATAAATTGGACGGTTTTTCAAAGCCATGTGCAGGATTACAATAAAAATTGGATATATAATTTGTTAACTTATTGTAGGTTCTATAGAAGTGAAGAACAGGGTGGGTAAGAATATCATGGCCATCTTGACACATCTAGATGATCAGTAACCTGATTATTCATCAAATTGGCATGCCTAGACTTTTGTATTAAATGAAGAACATTTTCTAATGTAAAGCCAGGATAATATACTCTGTAGTCTAGATGTATGAACCAATCTCATATTNTAGGATAATTGGACAAATAACAGAAATAAATTGGACGGTTTTTCAAAGCCATATGCAGGATTACAATAAAAATTGGATATATAATTTGTTAACGTATTGTAGGTTCTATAGAAGTGAAGAACAGGGTGGGTAAGAATATCATGGCCATCTTGACACATCTAGATGATCAGTAACCTGATTATTCATCAAATTGGTATGCCTAGACTTTTGTATTAAATGAAGAACATTTTCTAATGTAAAGCCAGGATAATATACTCTGTAGTCTAGATGTATGAACCAATCTCATATTCTTTGTGAGACAGAGCATATAATGCGTAGAAGAATAACACTCCACCAACAAAAGCAAAGAAAAGGCACAACATAAAGGTATGCCCATGTGATCTAATTCAGAACAGTGTTAAGCATTCTCCCAGTATGACAAACATAACATTTTTCGCAGTCACTCTAGGAAAGAAGCCAAAGCCAAGCACGAATATATCACCTTTGCAACCCAATCTGCAAACTCTTTTGCATTAGGCACAGTTGCTGAAAGAAATACAAATCTAGAGTTCTTTGGAGCCATAACAATGCTCTCCTCCCACACCACACCCCTCTCCCTATCTCGCATGTAATGTACCTCATCAAATATTATCCATGCTACCTCCCGTATAATCTCTGACCCTTTGTACTGCATACTACGCCAAATTTCTGTAGTCATAACCTAAAAAAAAAACATCAATTAGAAAAAAACAAAGGGCACATTCAATGATGCTTATAAAGCAAAAAAAGCAGTGAAACCTACCAAGCAAGAAGAATTGGGGTCGATGGTGACATCCCCTGTCATCAAACCCACATCTGAAAACTCTTCTTTGAATTCTCGATACTTTTGGTTGCTAAGTGCCTTGATGGGTGAAGTATAAATTACCCTCTGCTTGTTGCGCAAAGACATTGCAATAGCATATAAAGCTACAACTGTTTTCCCAGCTGATGTATGGGCCGATACCTATCATAAAATATACATTGAGATTGCTGATGTCCATATATAAAGCGGTCAAATATCCCCAATGTAATTAAACAAAGGATGAGAACGAAACCAAAAGAGCTCTCACCCAAACAGTCAAAATATTCAGCATAAAAATATCACAGAAAATGTAATTTATGATCTCAGAAGAAATGTGTCACGTCTATATGGTATCTTTCCCTTGATGCAGCACAAAGCGCAGTGCGTAATAGCATTAGACCAAAAACAGAATAATTAGTTGGTTCCCTCTATATGGCTACAAGATGGAAGTAAGTTGTGTGCTAGTGAGTTCATAAAGACAAAATATCTTCCAGTCTTAAAATAATATTCTTCAAAATCTCCTTTTAAGTCATTTTCAATTCTCACCTCTCACAGAATGTCAACAACCAAGAAGAATATTATTTTACTTCCTTTTTCCCAAGAAAATGAAAACATCTTACCTACAAGATACCAGATTAATTCATGTTCAGCCTAAAAAACAACCAATGAATCAAGGTCACCACATTTGTGAGTTTTCCACATAAGAATGATATTCTGCATTCTACCAAATTAGCTGGAACCATCTCTTTGCACGATTCAGTGGAAAAAATTTCTCAAGATTTCAAAAGAAAAATTACAAAGTCCCTATCTGAAAATACCACATCAAGATCATCCACGTAGGACTATTGCTCAAAACTCCAATCTATTTATAAGGCAATCATTTTTTGAAATATGTAATGAACTTGATCATTTATTAGATGTGTGATGCTTACATATTTTTTAATAATTGATTGGTACTACGGAGTGACATGTCACTCCATGTGTAATTTAGGTCCCTAAAACCCACTCACCCATAGCTTCAATGTATAGCGTCTATCTATACTTATAGAAGCTATAATTGCGTGTTTATCTTAATTATTCGTTCAATCTATGCATGGCAGAAATGAGCATTGGAATGATGTTAGTCACTGAAGATTTGGCCTATGATGGTGGCCTTCAATTCACAGCAATTCCCCACCCCATCTTGCCAACTAGAAACATTCTACATATTATTTATTATTTTGAAGTCTCCTTTCCATTTTCCCTATTTTAGGCCACCTTGCATATATACGGAGCTTGAAATCATACAGCCCCTGCATAAATAACGCCTATTTCACAGAAAAATAATAAACAGAAAATCGTCTCAAGAACACAACACAATCAATAATGCTCCATTCGGTTGGAAGGAAAACATTTCGAGGGGAAATAATTTCCTATTTTCTCTTTGTTTGGTAGGGCACGGATAACTGAAAATATTTTTCCATGCGAAATAAATTGCATCCAAGGTAGATTCTGTTTAATTTGAACGAAGTTTGTTCCTACCACAGCCTCTATTCCTACCCTAGTTAGCCACCAATACCGATACCATAAAAGTTGCACCATCACTGCCGCCACGGCCAACCCCTCCTTACCCCTACCATCCAACACCAATACCACCACCACACCACTCCACCGCTGCCAGCACTCTACCACGGCCAATATTTCATCATACTAAACTATGGAAAGCACTTTCCAAGAAAACTAGGAGTACTGATGCTATTTTCCTTGAAACATTAGGAGAGACGATGCCAATTTAAGCTTCGACAGGCAAAATCCATAAAATAAAAGGCAGTCAATTCCCATGTCGTATCGCTGTGGAGGTCACGGTATATTCAACCTTACCGCTTATTATTACCACGTCACGACTCATCGAAAACACACCGAAATAACAAAACAAACAAAATTACCACGACGGACTCGCCATTGTCAAGGCACTTGATAGCTTCCGACTGAAAAGGATCAAGAGTGAATGTAAATTCCTTCGCCGGAATGGATTGTTCGGAATTCGAGCTCGACTGCCGAGCTACGTAACCCTCAGGATACGATACATCATGTACGCAAGCTACGGGCTCATCGGAAGCAGTGGAGCCGTTCTCTCTCCTTAGCTTCAGCGGTTGGCTGGACTCCATGGATGACAACTGTCTCTTCAGTGCGGCCATCGTTTACCTGCCGTTGCCAGAGCAATAGTAGAAACGGATGCACGCGTCAAGAAGCTTGGAGATCGACGAGGGGCTGCCCAACAGGTTATGGAGGTACAGTCGCCGGAGCGTAGGTTTTGCATTC
>JAODPA010086020.1:0-24948 GCA_025585075.1 Nepenthes mirabilis
ATATATTTTATAATTTTTATTTTATAAATTTATTGAGGGGTCGAAATATTATTGTGATTCGGAATGATTTATTTCTTTCATTTGGTATCAGAGATTTATCCCAATCTACAACCTCGATCTAGATGCATACTAATCAATCGCTGCCTGTTTCTCACTATTTTGATGAGAGCAATTACACGTATTAGAAAGTTCGTATGTGAGCATTTCTCAAATCAATGGATGAACGCGTCTGAGCTAATACCCAAATTGGGTGAACTTCACCCTAAAATGCTACAGCTGACGAACCAAAAGTTTTATCCTTGTGGTCAAAAGAAGAATTTGATACATGCAATTGGAATAGTAAGGGATTACACGTTATTTTTATGACTGTATCCCTCAAAAAAATTTAAACATATCTCCATGTATAAGACCTCGAAAAAGGCGTGGGATATTCTTAAGATTACCCACGAAGGAACTAAACTGGTTAAAAACTCTATATTGTTAATGCTTACTACTAGGTTTGTGAAAATTCAAATGAAAGATGAGACATTTGACGAATTTTATACGAATTTGAATGACATTGTTAATTCTATATTAAATTTAGGAGAACGTATTCTCAAAAATAGAATCATCCAAAAAGTATTGTGATTTTTACCTAATACTTTAGACCGAAGGTTACTACTATTGAGAAAAACAAAGATATTGATAAACTAAAAACAGAAGAATTGGTTGGCTCCCTACAAATGTTTAAGTACACTCTTACATAATCCAAATGGACAAATCAATTACCTTAAAAATCATAAAGGTAGAGGAGATCACAATTCTGGTGAAGAATTATGTAGTGATGAGGAGTTTATGTTGTTTGCTAAAAAACTTAAAAAATTCTTCAAAAATAAAAATAGCAAATGAACCTCCAAAGGAATAGTCTTATTTCATAACTTGATTAACAAAGATAAAAAAGAGAACAAAGACACAAAAAATAAAAAAAACATTAAGGAATTCAATACCATGAATGCCACGAATTTGGTCATATTCGGATTGAGTGGCACAATTTTAAACATCAAAAAAAAAAAAGTCTTAAATGTATCTCTATTAGATCATGAAGAAGATGAAAAATATAAAAATCATTTGAAGAGGAAGAAATAAATTATATGACCTTCAAAACTTCCATTATTAGTGGTCATGAAGCCATAAGTATAAAATTAGAACAATCGAATTCTTCTCGTGAGGAATCTGATAATAAATGTGATGGTTTTCAAGAGGCATATGACAAACTATTTAGGAAATATCTAAAAGTAGAGAAAACGAATAAATTCTTAAATAAAAAATTAATTAAACCTGAAAAGGTTAAGGCAGAACTCACAATAAAACTGAAATGATTCTGAGACGGACCGTATTTTTTTTGCGAAAAATTTGACAGAGTTCTGTCTATAGAACGAATGTCTACCAAATACACAACCTGGACAAAATCCTGTACTATAACCACAACACACAAACAACACATCACCGGATCCCAATAGCCACTTTTCATAATGTATGGTGTTGGCATTATTACTTCGGGTATGACGTCGGTTCAGAAAAGATGCCAACTAGATAACCATTTACAGCCATAAAAGAAACCTGCGGAAGCTACTATAATCATAATTATACAGCGGAGACTAAACTATATATTTATCATTATCACAAACATAATACTGTAAGTTTCACAATGATTTATGCAAATTCCTTGTCCCATACAGAAACTGTAAGTTAAGTCCCAAAAGCTCATCACACCAAGTCTAGCTGCCTACCCAGCATCTATGCCCTACTCGGACTCGTCAGGTATGATAGCGTGCTCATCCGAAAGGGAAGAAGAAGTAATGGTGAACTAACAACTCAACAAGTGTATCATATTCAAAAGTAGTAGACAATATAAGTAAGGTTAAGTAGGAGAAGGAGATATAATTATGAAAGAGATGCATAAACAAGAACATGATTAAATATACTTTGTAATACAATTTACTTCTTTTTGGGACATAATTTATACATAATTATTTATCTTTACGAATCAGAGTCAGTAAACCTTACTAACTAAATATGCCGGAGGATGAGAAAGGATCATAATATCCCATATAATCGAAGGTCGTGAGCTCTTATTATCGACTTAGAGGATGGACCATCTACATATCATGCCTGTAGAAGGACCGATGCACCACGTGGTATAATAGTATACCTATCACCTGGTTATACAGGGCCAATAAAACGCTACCCTAACCTCTCGCGGTCCAAAAGCAGTCTTCGTCCTTCTACAGCAATATCCTAATGATTGCCAAGAGTATTACCCATTACAATCCACGACCGGAATAATCCTCGAGTCTCTACTGTAATGCTAGTGGCAGGCCAAGGGGTATTATCTCTGTATCATAAATCCGTGGTCCTACTTTTATGGTTTCTTATTTATTTGAGGGAAGGTCGACTATAATTCATTCATAATATCTCCAACCGGGAGAACAATTCGATCAAATCTCCAATTGTGGGTTTCCATCCAAATACATATATAATTATTATTTTTCCTTCGAATTTAAATCTTTTCACGAGTTAATTTGGATGTATGGATATCATAATGCATATGAAAGATTAGAATTTCTTACCATCATTAGGCAATTATCACTTTGGGGGTCTCTGGACTACATTTCATTCACAATTGGAATACAAACACATTTTTTCGCAGCTTATAATTAAACATATGTGATTAAACGTAGTTCACATAACAATTAAATAGGGTGGAAGCGTGCAAACTTTATAATATTCTCGGATGAACAATGTCAGGGTCGATTTAGAGTATCCGAATATGTGTCGATTCTTGAGAAATCGGACGCCCCACTAATGTATACACATAGTTAGAATATAGATAATTCATTATTAAGGGCCAATCATGCATGAATTTAAAGGGGAAGGGGGATACCCATGCTAGGTGCGGGTCAGGGTTTGGTAAAGCCAAACTGAGTGAATCAGAGGAAAAAACAGACAATAAACTATAAATACTTTAAGAAATAATCATGGGTTACATATTTTTCATGATTTGGGCGGGTATCGAAAAAATAATACCTAATGGAGAACGAATAAAAATCGAAAGAGAGGAAAATGAAGATATGAGTACATTTGCCTCGATCCAATCTACAACCTTTCTAATTAGCTATTCGACGGATTTGGACTCGTGGGCCTCGATCTCTTCTTTCTCTCCTTGGTCAGCATTCTCTCTCTCTCTAGGTTAGGGTTTGGCAGCCAAAAAATAAAAATTGCGAAGCAGTACGGGCTTTTAAAATGACCTAGCGCTCGAGCGCCAGGTGAACGTGCAATAGGCACGGGCACACTGTCTTCACCCACTCGAGCGTACGACGACGAGCAACAAGCGCCACCAAATTTATTTTTGGTGCTTGCCTGCCACACTTGAGTGCACGGATGGCGCCGTGCTGTTGGCAACATATCAGGAAGCAGCAGCCTAAATTTTCACCTATTTTACTTCCAAAATACACTCTTTTACGTACATTAAGCCTAAACGTGATTATTATTATATTAACCACTTATGATGTTTTAGAACAGGAACCTCATAACTCTCCCCCATTTATAAGAATTTCATCCTCAAAATTTAACGGACTTCAAAATTCAACAATCGAGAGTAATCCCTCTAGATTTCTTCCTGGAGTTCCAAGTCGTATCCTAGATGAGACAATTCTTACTAGAGAACCTCAGTCACCTGAATTGTCCTGATTCCCTACATCTACTGCTTCCCACCTAAGGTCAAGATTTATATGCAACATTCGAAATCCCCTACAATGGTTAAACCCGATTATAAACCTACTTCCTCAATCATTGATATTTGGAAGATATCACGATATTTCACTCAAATACAGAGGTAAGCCTAATCTTTGACTACCTCTTAAACTTAATACAAAATCTCAAACGGACTATTAGGCTCTCACCTCAATATCTCTCAAGCCTCGAGAATGATCATCCACTTGGAACCTCAATCCTGTTCTAAAATTCCTGAGCCAAGAGTCCACATGCTTCTACTGCGCTACTTTGATTAACCGTTTATTAGGATACTAAGAATCCTATTGCAACTCATGGCAATTGATTTACATTAGACACCTAGGTTACCTTGCGGCTGTAAATCTAAGGACATCAACACGATTAAAGTAAAGCTCAAAATTCTTGGATTACAATTAACCTTGGTAGCACAACTGAGCAATCACTCAGAATCGCAAACTCGAATACCTACCAAACTTATCATTTTGTGGGCATACCAACAAGGAAACCTATCCATTTTGGTCGTATCACCATAGATTCATAATAAATGGGTTGTCCTAACATCCTCGAAACCGAAATGGTGAGGGCTTCTCTTCCCAAATTTTTAAAGTCCCAAATCCACGCATACAACCCTCTCTCCTAAACCAAAGGCAAAGCAATCCATTCACTTGAATATTAGGAGCCACTCATCCTGAAACATTTCCTATGAAGCATTAAGACATATCCCATCCGAAATTTTCTGGCGTCCAATTACTAGCAATAATGTTCACCTTTCTTGTAAAACCCCAAAATACACCTCCAAATCCTTAAGCAAATTAACTTGTTTGCACAGTCGCGTGGTCATCTCTTTCTACGAGACAGCCTCTGAATCCCTTAGGATCATTATACAACGACTATCTCTATAGGCAGCCTTATGAACCCTCAGAGCAAGGACCTCAATGGCCAACCCCAAACTTTTTCGATTGGTGGGTAATTTTGATCACAAACTTTTTCACCTTCATAATCAAGGCCAATCACTCATACGAGCAACGAGAAACACGATCTTGGGGCTTCCTCAAAAGGATCATATCTTACCGAAACTTACTATGCCCATCATGGACCAACCCGAATGACATGGCCAGCAATTATCCTTCATTCCTTAAAGGCTAACCTCGCACACTGTCCTTTGATAACTACCGACTGCTTCTGAGCCAAATGCCTTACGGCGCTGCAATCCTCAAGGAATACTTATCGAATTACTCTTTCTGAGTTCAACTAAACCCAAGAAGCCCATTCATCCTAATGACATTATTCTGTCTTCCCAATGAGCCACTACTTTAATGGTTTACAGACCAACAATTATGTTATCGAAGGAATCACAGACTTAACATGGTATTTCTCTTAGCCAAACTCGCATTCCCTCCTCAAATGAGTATACGGCTGACGTTCTCCTACGACTGTACTGCCATCCTCAAATGAAATCCAATCGCCCCATGATTCCTTAAATTTATCAATGAGGCTATTATAAGTAGGATTAGATATGGCTAGAAGGTGCCACTCATAAAATCCACAAAATGCCAACAAACATATAGAAACCAAATGGCATCATCGAGACTCGTGATGGTTATACCTTAACCTTGAAGCTGCAACAGCGCAATTCTTGATTCTCCTTGATTGATAACACTACAAATACAGATCATCCTTAAGAAACATCAAGCCCTCAACAATAGATTAAATAAATCACTCATTAATTTACAATGCCTACTTATCACCCCATTTGCTTCCTAGCAATCTATCTTTCAAATGTTCCCATAAGACCTCATCAATTTAGCTTATTTATCCGCTCATCTTATCTACCCCAAGAGCTCTAGGGTGTCCTATAGCAGCACCTAACCGATGCTTCCCTAACTCTGGGTAGAGTCCTTAAACATCGGTATTGATTCTTGTATAACCTCGAATTTTGGCTAAATGATGAATTAGCCTAATCCTGTTCCTCAAGAAACATTCTCAATTACAACCACAGCCCAAACTCTTAAGTGACCACAAGATGACTTCCAATTGCGGTCTCACACTGAATAAACTTGATACCGTATCCCGTTTAACAACTTGCGGGAAGGTGATACAAATTCCATCGCCACCCAATTAATAAGGATTCGTATCCAAGATTTCACTACCTAATTGTAAGGTATAATATCCTAGCCAACATAATTTACACTCACCTAGTGACCCATTGGCCAGTCACTCCAAACATCATGTCAAGGTTTAGTACTGTAACGATGATCAAATCAATTTAAACCAATCATATATACAAACCAGAGTAATAGTTGTAAACTTTAATTACGGCTAATACAAGGTCTGCGATCCTTGATAAACAACAAACTTAGGAACACAACAAAAAACATAGATTCAGAGTCCAAAATAATACATATACCAAAAAATTAAAATTGAGAGGCTCACCTCCCGCTACGCTGTCCTGTACAGTGGGCATGTGCACATGGGCCTTCTTTGCATAGGGGCAGTCCCTAACCAAGTGCCCTGCTTCACCACATTTGAAGCACACACCCAAAAGCTTGATGCAAGGCTTCTCTCCATGAAACTTCTTACAATGCTGGCACAGGCCAATAGGGGCTTGTAAGGATGGTACGGGCTAACTAGTCCCCTTCCCTGAAACAGACCACTTCGCTTTCTTCGACGATCTCCTCGGACTCGCGCTTCTACCAGTTCCAGCACTGGTTCCAACACTATCCTATTTGGACATCTTCCTCTTGAGGAACTTCTTCTAGAGTTCCTTCTCATGGATTAAGGCACGTCCTAACACTTTAGCATAAGTTAGAAATTTTAATGTTGCCAACTGTTTCCGAATGTTATTCCTTAGACATTGAAGGAACTTCCTCACTTTCCTCTCCTCATCTCCCACCATACACAGAGCATACCAAGATAGCTCCGTAAACTTAGTATCATATTCAGCTACTGTCTGATTTCCTTGCCTCAACCGATCAAACTCTTCTTCTTTCTATTCACGAAGGCTGGATAGATAATACTTTTTCATAAATGCTTCTTCAAATATGGTCCAAGTAATTTCACGTTCTGGCACACCCATGACCCTCTTTTGTACAACCCACTAATGGTGCACCTCCCCCTCTAAGCAATACGTAGCAAAAAGTATCCTATCTTCCTTGGGATAACGAATAACGGCAAACACCTCCTTCAACCACCAAATCCATGTATCAGCTTTAATTGGGTCTATCTCACCCATAAACCTTGGAACTCTCTCTTAGACAAATTGATCATAAGCCGTAGGTCCAATATTGACTGGGGCTTGTGCCGAGGCTGGAACAAGCACTGGAGCGAGACTCTTTTGCCCCAAATTCTCAATAATGTTCGCCATTTTGCCCAACAGATTTAGATATACCATTTCTCGGTCACATGATTAACCCTCACCATGTGAACTTCTACATCTAGGCGGCTTATTTAGCTTTAACGACACTTTCTGAAACAAGAACAATTGTAAATCAGCCGAAAGATTGGACCCTAATTAAGACATTACAATCTACGAGGTTAAATAAGGCTGCCGCTTCAACTTAGTTCTAGTCTAAGTTATACGAGCTAGGGTGACTAGGGCTATCCATCTTGACTTAGCCATTTTATGCTTACATTCACCTATTCAGTCTTAGTCTGTACTATCCTAAACTTTTACATAATATCCAAATCAAACCTAAAGCATCTCTTCCTCTAATACTAACTGAGACGGACCGTATTTTTTTGTCAAAAATTTTACAAAGTTTTGTCTATATAACAAACGTCTGCCAAATATACAACCTGTACAAAATCCTGTACTACAACCACAATACACAAGCGATGCATCACAGGATCCCAATAGCAACAATTTCATAATGCGTGGCGCCGGCGTCATAACTCAGGGTATGACGTCGGTTCAGAAAAGATGTCAATTAGATAACCATTTGCAACCATAAAAGAAACCTATGGAAGCTGCTACAACCATAATTATACAGCGGAGACTAAACTATATACCCATCATCATTACATACAAAATACTGTAAATTTAATAATGAATTATACAAATTCCTTAGTCCGTATAGAAATTATAAGCTAAGTCCCGAAAGCTCATCACACCAGGTCTAGTTGCCTATCCAGCATCTATGGCCTACTCGGACTTGTCAAGCATGAACACGTGCTCATCTTAAAGGAAAGAAGAAGTAAGGGTGAGCCAACAGTTTAATAAGTACATCATATTTAAAAGTAATAGACAATATAAGTAAGCTTAAGTAGGAGAAGGAGATATAATCATAAAAGAGTGACATAAACAAGAACATAATTAAATATGCTTTGGAATACAACTTACTTCTATTTGGGACATAATTTATGCATAATTATTCATCTCTGTGGACCAAGGTTAATAAACCTTACTTACTAAAGGTACAACAAAATGAGAAATGATCATAATACCCCACATGATTTAAGGCCGTGAACACTTATTATCGACTTAGAGGAGGGCCCATCTCTATATCATGCCTATAAACGGGTTGATGTATCACGTGGCATAGCGATATACCTATCACCCGATTATACAGGACTAATAAAATGCTACTCTAACCTCCTGCAGTCCAGAGGCAATCTTCATCCTTCCACAGTAATATTTTAAGGCTTACCAAGAGTATTACCTGTTACACAATGCAGTCGGAATAATCCTCGAGTCTCTACTATAATGCTAGTGGCAAGCCAAGGGGTATTACCTCTGTGTCATAAATCTGTGGTCCTAATTTTATAATATCTTATTTATTTGAGGGAAGGTCCATCATAATTCATTCACAATATCTCAAACCAGGAGAACAATTCGATCAAATCTCCAATTGTGGGTTTTCCCTCTGAATACATGTACAATTATTATCTTTCCTTCAAATTTAAGTATTTTTACGAGTTAATTTGGATGCATGGACATCATAATGCATAGGAAAGATTAGAACTTCTTACCGCTATTAGACAATTATCACTTTGGGGGTCTGCGGACCATATTTCCTTCACAATTGAAACACAAACACATTTTTTCAAAACTTACAATTAAATATACACAATTAAATATAGTTCACATAACAATTAAATAGGGTGGAAGCATGCAAACTTTATAATATTCTCGGATGAACAATGTCATAGTCGATTTAGAGCATCTAAACGTGTCAAACAAGTCGATTCTTGAGAAATCAGACACCCCACCAATGTATACACATAATTAGAATATAGATAATTCATTATTGAGGGCCAATCATGTATGAATTCAAAAGGAAAGGGGGATACCCGAGCTGGGTGCGGTATAAGGTTTGGCAAAGCCAAATCAAGCGAATCGGAGGGAAAAACGGACAATAAACCTTATATACTTTAAACAATAATCATGGGTTATATATTTTTTATGATTTAGGTGGGTATCAGAACGATAATACCCAATAGAGAACGAATAAAAATTAAAAGAGAGGAAAACGAGGTTGTGAGTATACTTACATTGACCCGATCTCCAACCTTTCTAACTAGCTCTCGGATGGATTCGGACTCATGTGCCTCAATCTCTTCCTCCTCTCTCTTGGTTGACGCTCTCTCTCTCTCTCTCTCTAGGTTAGGGTTTGGCAGCCGATAAATGAAAATCGCGAAGCAGCACTGGTTTTTAAAATCAAGCACCAGACGAGCATACAGCAGGTGCGGGTACACTACCTTCACCCACTCAAGTGCACGGCAGCAAGTAGCAGGCGCAGCTAGATCTATTTTTGTCGCCTGCCTACTGCACTCGAGCGCACGGCAGGCATCGTGCCGCTAGCAACGCACTAACAAGCGGCAGCCCAAATTTTCACCTATTTTACTTCCAAAACAAACTCTTTTGCGTACATTAAGCCTAAACGTGATTATTATTATATTAACCACTTTCTAATTATGATATTTTAGAACAGAAACCTCACATATTCTCTGCTGAACATCACAAACTAAAAATGTTGAATAGGTCCTTAATTGCTAAAATAAAATCCTTAGAATTGGAGTTTAAAAATGTCAGGAATGATATTAAAAAATTCTCAAGCGGAACTCAAAAGTTATATCACATGTTGAGATTTGAAAAGTTTGTAGGAAATAAAAAAGGTTTAGGTTATATTGAGAACGCTTCTATAAACAATGAACATTGTAAACTCATTTTTGTTCCTGCCACCAAAACTCTCCACAAAAATATTGGGACCCTAAAAACTTCTAAATCAATGACTTAAAGTATGGACAATCGAATTAGTTCAAATGGCGTACCCAAACCAAAGAATAAAATGACTATAAATAAACCTGTTAGAACCTCTCAAACAATTGGATCTAATACTCACTTTCGAAATGAATTCAGAAAATCTAATACTGTCCCAAAATTTGTACCTACCTGTCATGCATGTGGGCAAATTGGGTACATACATCCCTATTATCACTCCATCAATATGTTGTACAATCAAAGATAATGGGAAAAAATAAAAAAACTTGGTTAACTATATTCAACAGCTAAATGATCAAGTAAAAAGAATAGATCAGAAGGTAAATTACGGAAGAAAATATGGATAAAGAAAAGTGATACCAAGCCTCCAAAATTTATTCCTATAAAATTGCTCATGTTACCCTAAAAGTTTAAAATCATTCACTGTAGTATCTAGACAGTAGTTGCTTCAGACACATGCGGTAATAAAACCATGTTTCATCTCTGACTGACCATCCCGATGGGATAGTTATCTTTGGTGATGGAGCGAAGGCACCCATCTTTAACAAAGGCCTAATTAGTATTTCTGGGTTCTCTAAGCCGTGTGATATCTTGTATGTATTCAGGCTTAAATCTAACCACTTGAGTATTAGCCAACTTTATGATGAAAATTTTGAGGTGAGATTTTATCAAGAAAAATATTGTATATATGACACAAAGGGTTCTATTGTGCTGGAAAGCAGGAAAACTCTCTATAATCTCTACAGGATCGAGCCTAGTCCTGTCTTGGGATGCCATTCCACTAAAATTGAATCTGCAAAATTATGGCATTAACGTCTTGGTCGTCTTAATTTTTTAAACTTTAGGCAAAATTTTAAAGAAAAACTATGTTGAGAACCTTCCAAAATTGTCCAACCCCAAACACCATGTGTACAGTCCTTGCCAACTTGTTAAACAAACTAAGACTAGTTATCCATCTCTAGGTGATATTTTATAGTGTCCCACATCGGATGGGGAGGTGAACGAAGCGCGCTTTATAATCCATGGAGACCTTTCTCATGTAAACGTGTTTTGGGGGCGGTGGAGGCCATCTGCCAGGAATAAAACCGTGCGGGTTGGTTTGGCTTGGGACGCTGTGAAGTTCCCCTGCCCAAAGCGGATAATATCTACAGGAGGGTTGCTCGGGGACATTACAAATGGTAACAAAGCCGGGGCCCGGTTCAGCGTGCCAGCGCGGATGCTGGGCTCCCTAAGGGGGGTGGATTGTGGTGTGCCACATCGGTTGGGGAGGTGAACGAAGCATGCCTTTATAAGGATATGGAGACCTTTCCCTTGTAGACGCGTTTTGGGGGCGGTGGACTCCGTCTGCCAGGAATAAAATTGTGCGGGCCGTGTGTTGGCTTGACACGCCGTGAAATTCTCCCGGCCAAAAGCAGACAATATCTACAGGCGGGTGGCCCGGGGACGCTACATATTCACACCTCGCGTCCCCTTGAGCTGAACCATATGGATCTTATGGATCCATCTAGAATCGAGAGTCTCAATAGTAAGAAGCATATCCTTATGGTCGTAGATGATTTTTCTAGATATTCATAGATATACCTTTTCCTAGAAAAGTCCGGCACTTTTAATCACATTTGAATTTTATCTAAATAACTCATAAATGAAAAAGGCATTTCTATTGTGAGAATACGTAGTGATTACGGAAATGAGTTTGAAAATTCAAACTTTAAAAATTTTTGTAGTGAAGAAAGAATTCAACATGAATTCTTTGCTCCTATCACTCCACAACAAAATGGGATTGTGGAATGAAAAAATAAAATCATTCAAGAAATGGCGAGAACAATGATGGAAAGTAAAGATGTCACCATGCACTTTTGGGATGAAGCCGTAAGTATCACCTGCCACATAATCAATCGAGTTTACATAAGGCCCAAAATGAATAAGACACTCTATGAACTTTGGAGAGGTAAGAAACCAAATATGAAATATTTCCATATTTTTGGCAATAAATGCTTCATTTTACATGATAGAGAAAATCTAAATAAGTTTGACTCCAAAAGCAATGAGGATATATTCTTAGGATATTCCTTTAAAAGTAGATTCTATCAGGTATACAATTTTCCCACTCAAACTATTATGAAGTCCATCAACGTCATTGTGGATGATATCCCCGACGAACAACCTGAAACTAGTGATTGCCCCGATAAAGGAGGTGTTCAAATAGAGTCTCCTTTAGTTTTGACCTCGCCTGATATTCCAAAAGGGGCACCAATGGCCATGTCTACTAAGGAACCTTTAGTCATAGTTAAATTAAATCATCCAAAAGATTTCATTCTGGGTGATCTAAGTGAGGGTATGAGATTGCATCATTGTGTTCTAAATATGCTTGCCTATACTTGTTATGTATCCTACTTAGAACCAAAAAAGCTTGAAGAGGCCCTAACTAATGAATTCTTGATTAATGCCATACATGAGGTATTAAACCAATTTGTAAGAAATGATGTGTGGTCCTTTGTTTTTCGACGTAAATATACCAATGTCATTGGGACCAAGTGAATCTTTAAAAATAAAATTAATAAAAATAAAAATATTAACAGTAATAAAACTCATCTTATTGCTCAACGATACACACAAATGGAGAGCATTGATTATGACAAGACTTTTACTCTAGTGGCTCGCCTTGAATCTATCATAATCTTGTTGTTTATTACTTGTACCATGGGTTTTAAATTCTATTAAATAGATATTAAAAGTACCTTATTGAATGGCATCATTCAAGAGGAAGTCTTTATTGAATAACCAAAGGGATTTGTGGATTCTACGGTTTCAAACCATGTGTACAAACTTAAAAATGATTTGTACCGTCTTAAGTAAGCT
Organism: Nepenthes mirabilis; assembly: GCA_025585075.1. NCBI lineage: Eukaryota > Viridiplantae > Streptophyta > Magnoliopsida > Caryophyllales > Nepenthaceae > Nepenthes > Nepenthes mirabilis. The sequence continues at coordinate 12,851 of JAODPA010086020.1, forward strand.
CTTAAAACTTGGTATGAGCGTCTCACCTTATATCTAAGTGAACATGAGTTTGTTCATGACAGTATTGATAAAACCTTATTTGTAAAAATGACAAAAAAAGGTCTGCTGGTTACCCAAATTTATATTGATGATATTGTCTTTGGTGCTACTGTTGACTCCCATGCTTATTCATTTGCTGACTACATGGCCTCTGCATTTGAAATGAGCATGGTAGGAGAATTTATATACTTCATTGGCTTGCACATTAGGCAACTCTCTTACGGCATTTTCATCTCTCAAGCCAAGTATGCCAAGGACCTTACAAAACATTTCAATATTGATAACACCAAGTATACTCGAATACCCATGAGCACTTCCTCTAAATTGGATCATAATCCGACAGGAAAGACCGTCAATCAGACTCTCTATAGTAGCATGATCAGCAATCTCCTGTACTTAACGGCTAACAAACCCGGCATTACATTTAGTGTCAGATTTAGTGTCGGTATTTTACCCAATATCAATCCGATGTAAAAGAATCTCATTTAAGTGCCGTTAAACGTATCATTTGTTATGTTAATGGGACATCTGACTATGAAATTTTCTATTCCAAAGACTCAAATTTTTCCTTGGGTAGATATTTCGATGCCAATTGGGTGAGAAATGTTGATGATTATAAAAACACTTCTAGTGGATATTTCTATATCAGCTCTAACCTAGCAGCCTAGATGAGTAAGAAACAAAATTCTATCTCCTTGTCTACTACAGAATCCGAATACATTGCTGCTGGCAACTATTGCACGCAACTCTTCTGGATGAAATAGGTGCTTCTCGATTACAGTATTGTCTAGGATACTATGACCATTTATTGTGATAGAGTGCCATTAATATTTTAAGAAATCTTGTTTAGCATTCCCAAACTAAATATATCGATATTAGACACCATTTTATTCAAGAACTCATTGAAACTTAGGTCATCTCCCTTGAACACACTTCGTCTGAGAATCAACTGGCTGATATCCTCACTAAACCCTTAGAAGATGAACATTTTGAGTTTTTAAGAACAGCCATTGGTATTTGTTTTCGTCCCATAGAATGTCGTGAGTTGCATTTTTCTCAAAAAAAAAGAGTGAGAGAAAAATGCATTGCACCCACATGACGCCTGCTTGGCGCTTGACCTCCAAGTCCAAACTCGTGCCGCCCGTTGCGTGCCTTTAAGCTGCTCAAGTGCCGCAACTTGCCCCCTCTTTATCTTCAAGCGCACAGCATGCACACGAAACCCTCTCCACATGATTTCTCTCCCCTACCTCCTCTCTCTCCCAAAATTCTCCAAATCTGCATCACCTCTCCCCAATTTTGGGCAATCTCAAGGTAATCCCCTCTTTCTCTTTGGTTTCTTTTGGTTTATTGAGCTCCATTTTGCCATTAATGGCAGCAGCACTATTCATGGCCAAAATTCAACCGTCCTCCATGTCTGCATGAGGTTCTCTTCCTATTCTTTCTTGAATCCTTCATGGGTTCCTCAAATTTTGGCAGGATTCGTTGTTTTTCATGCTTCTGGCTCCAGATCCGCCATTTTTTGAGCTGTGTTACACATTGTTTGTTTATGATCTAGTGTTGCAAGCCTTCCTTTTTTTCTTGTTGTTGGCTGATGCATGCTTTCCCTTCTCTTCTGTTTGGTTGCTGTGACACCAAAATAAAAAAAAAAAGGGGGTTGATGTGGCTACCAGGTTATCTCTTGAAGTCCTTTCTATTTTTTTATTTCAGATGTCGGCTTTGCACAAATCCCTTGCTCACAAATCTGTTGAGAAGTGTCACCGGCTGGATGGGCTATCCAGACCTAATTGATTCATCAGTGCTGAGGCTAAAATCCTCTTCAATTCCTATATGTCTTAAAGGCAACTTTCTCCCAAATGGGAAGTTGACCTTGCTTCCCTTGATCCATCCATTTCTTCTGTGTTCACAGATCGCTAGTAGGAGTTGGCCTTTACTAATTTACTTGCACATTCTGCCCTTTTAGTTCAAGAACTTTATTTTAACATTCACGATTATCATACTTATTCTAACCGGGGGTGCCGCCCTCCAAAACAACAATATTATTGAACCAAAAGAAGGGGTTGGGCTCCAAACACCCAACAAAAAGATCCATCAACAGCGATCAAAAAGGAAAAAATCCTACCAATTTGCATTCATAAAGTATACAATATACATGCCGGCATCAATACAAAATTACATCAGTACAACGGAACACAAAATTCCAGCACGAAATAGAAACTTCAGCAACAATGATCAACACGGTCTAGCTACTTCATTAAACAGTCAAGATGTACCTTTGTAGGCATTTGAAGGCCTCGAGAATACAAGATGTTATTTATGCCTACGGCCTACCCAAACGACTATCCTAAGGACAAGGACCCCTTGACGGACGTGGCACAAGCCCTCTACCCTCTTTGACTAGGTAGCCGACTAAGTGCGAGCGATGAGAAGCTCCAACATTCCTCAAATCTAGGAAACCCACGGGGAAGTTAGGAGCTGCTAAGGAGACAATCCATCTACTAAAATGAATGCCCTATTGAAACCGTCCCTCTAGGGCAGGGGCAACTCCTCAAGGCGAAGTCTAGTCCTCAACTCATCTTCAAGTGACGCAATCTGACCCATAGCTCGGATGCGGGCTTCAGAGAGCTCCCGCAATCTTGCCTCAGACTCGGACAGGGCCTGGTCAAGATAATTGGCTCGTGCCTGACTTTATAGTGCATTCCCGACAATAGCCTTGACCCGACACTTCATTTCCTTGGTGACTTGATTGGTTTGCATGTGCAACAAGCAAGCAATTTCGTCCCCCTATAGCAATGCAGACTCCTCCAACCAGCGTGGTGCCCCCCGTGGCTACCAAATAAAAAAGAGGGAACAATCATAAACAATGTCAATAAAGCATCCGAATAGCATCTCAACAAATGGGCATACCTGGTGAGAAGACCCAATGGATTCGGGGCCTGGAGGCACCCTTAGGGCTCTGGGTGGCTTGAGGAGTGGAGCACCAGGGTGGCATCCTTCCTCAGCAGCGACCCCATTCACTGAGTCCTCTTCTTTGATTTCCTCCACTAATTGCCCATCTCCACTTCACTCCTCGACCGAAGGTTCAGGGGAAGAAGAAGACGATGCTCATCGTGCTAGGGCGAGTAAAGTCGGGACATCGATATTGTCTACATCAATCATGGTAAAAATAGAGCTATCTATAGAGGGCAAGTGATGAAAAGAATAGAAGGGGACATCATGCTTAAGTAACCAGAGCATTTGTGGGGAAGGACGATGCAGCAAGGCTAAAAGGTTACATTGCTATCATGGCAAATGACACGTGTCCTAACCCTAGCAAATCAGCCTATAGGCATAATTATGTCGGATGTTACGTCACACCCTCATGCAACCCGCTATCAGCCGACGACGGCTCTGACTCTTCTAAAGGGCCCGGCTATAAAAGCGAACATGATCAGTTGGCCAACAATCACAAGAAAGTAGGGCCGTACGAAAATAAAGAGGTCATCACTAACTTTGGAAAAATATTCTTTTATTCATTACGGAACCAATTTATATAGACAATGGTACAAAAATACAATGAATGCCAAGAAGATAGAACCCGGATGGTGACCCTAAGGCTGGGGGTCGGTAGGAGGACAAGACGAAAGGGTTCCCCATTGAAGAAGTTTGTCAAGTCGCGCCGACTTTGGGTAGCCTTGTTTCTATGGTCAAAGATGCTGGTAGGAAAGGTAGGGTCGAAGATGGAGGCGATCTGCTGGCACAGCTGAACGACATCCAAGAACCTTGCATGTAGAACAAGGCCTAACTCCTCCAGACCGATTCGAGTTTGTCAGCTCCTCTCCCAGTCTAACGTTCTCGCTTCGGAGTGAAGCCATGTCCTGCTCAGCAACCTCCAAGGCATCCTCGGATCTATGCAGGGCATCCCTAGAGTTCTGCAACTCGCTAGGACCCTAGAAAGCCGGAGCTTGAGGTCCAAGATACGGTCCCAGTACAGCTCAATCTCGAAGACAACAACATCCAATTAGCCGTGCAGCTCCTCCACTACCCTCAAGTCAACCCTTGTCTGATTCAGACGATGGACCTCTCCCTCTAGTATTTGGATCCAGGACGACCGCTGATATAAGCAAGTCTGCAGAAATTGTATCGCTTTGTCATCCTACAAACAAAACAAGAGAAAGTGGTTGAGGCCAACCATCCCTGGAAAAGATGTAAAAGTTTGACGCAACTTACCCAAATATAGGGCTCCCTAGATGCAGCAACTCGCAAAGGTGCTGATGATGGAGAGGACTCCATTGCCACCATCTCCTCGACACCATCGGTCGGAATGACCTTCGTCAGACGGCTCATTCCAGACTCCTCTCCAGCCAGCTGCCCGGGAGGACAGGCGGCCGCCCACTCCAGCATGGAAGAAGGGGAAAACAATTGTGGGCCCCCTATGGGGATTCACGCTGGCCATCCTGCAAAGCCTTAAGGTGGGCCCCTGTCCTGGTTTTTGGATGGGACTTCAGGTGAGTTTGGGATGTCTAGTCTGTTGGCCCAACTGGTCCTTCAACTGCCAGTCCAACTGGCACTCTAGAAAAAAAGAGCAGGAGGCACCCTAGCTGAAGGTGACCTAACATTGGCCTCAATGGTGCCGGCATCCAGAGAAGTAGTGAGGACTAGAACCCCAGATGACTCGCCAATGCTCTTCATTTGCTCCCCCATTTGAAGACCCTCAGCGGCAGAAGAAGAAGAGGGACCCAGAGATGATACAAATTGCCACTGAGATGGACAATTAAAAAGATCCATGATGAAAAGGGTCCTGGCCTTCCTCTTAGGCTGGACCGGCAGGGGAGCGGCGGCCTTGGCCCTCCTACTTTGCAAAGGTGGGCCCCAACACACTCGTACAAGGGCCTCAGTCGACAGAAGACAGTCCCTTTGGAACTCCTCTAGGTGGGCCTGGATCAGCTCTGTCAACGGCCTGATGCAGTCCGCCTCCTCACGTGAAGCCTTGCTAGTATGGGTAGCCAGTGCATTACCTCGATTCTTAGACAAGGGCCACTCACAAGAAACCTTTATAAGGAAAAATCGGTCCTTCCAATTCTTGACATAGTTGAGAATGGCCTCACTGATGTGCAACTCGTGAGGGCACAATGAGATCCGATCCCCACTCTAGGATAACTGGAAGATAACCTTCTTCGCCATCACAATCATTGCCCTCCCCCAATGGCGAAGGAATATGCACAGGGAACACAAGTATCGGATGACATTCGCATGAAATCTCACCATCAAAACTCCGAGGGCTAAAAATATGTTGAACAATTCCCCGAGGATAGGAAGGCGACGCTCATTTTGCAAGTGAGCCTCATAAATAGTAATGAAGCCCTCTAGTGGCGAGCAAGCCCTATCATGCTCTCCCGGCAGCTAATATAGAATGGACGACGGAATGTTGTACTGAACGTACAAAGCCCCAATGTCACTAGAGTCAAAGACGAAGTGAATTGCACTAACCTTGGGAGCCATGAAATTTAAGGAAGTTACAGAGAAGTAGGAGAAAAAGGCTTGATAATAAGTAAGAAGGTGAAGTGAAACTTGAAAAGGCTCGAGCACCAGCCCGCAATATTTAAACCCCATGAGGGTTCTTCGTGCAACATTTTCAGCCATTTTACCAGAGAGGAGAGAGAGAGAACGTGAAGGAGAAGAGATTGAAGGAAGAGATCGAGGTTCCCAAATCCGATTCCGAGTTTGAGCTAGTTAGAGAAGTGATAGATCGGGCCAACATAAGTGCACTTATACTCTTTTCTCTCGTTTTCTTACACTTTCGTTCCATTTTCTTCGGGTATCCTTATTTCGATACTTGATTAAATTTATATTTTACAAAGTTTATGATTTGAGAATGTATATATGCCATTTTCATCTCTAGTTTGTAGGTTTTGTGCAGCATTTCACACATGAAAATCCTAACCCATGCCCCCTTTGATTTTACCCGATTTATTTGAGATTTATACATGATTTGGATTTAAAAACTTAAAACCGTAACTTTATGGACGTAGGTACTCTGATTATTTGGTATTAATGCACATATATTTTATATAAGTTAATGTTACGTGTTTCAAAAATATTATCGGACATGAATAATGATATTTATCCGCATGTACGGTATATATATTATCTTATATATGCCCCGAAAATTACGTTGTATGCATTTGTGAAGGAATTTATTGTTCGAAAGCCTTAAAGTTACATTTGCCTCATGGGGTAAGAATCTCTTACATGTTTCAAGTTTTGTATTTATTTATACATATAATTAAAAGCATGTGAAGACATGAACTCATAAGAAAAGGATTACCTGTATCCATATCAAAGAATTATGAAAGTGATGTAAAGTATTTGAAGGGAACTCCATAATTTTTATGTCTGATGATTCATTCTCCAGGGAGTGAAAATTTTGTATAAGTTTCTAGTGGAACTTTTCCTTAGGAATAAGTAAATAAGAATCTAGACTAAGAATTTATATTTCAGATGGTAGTATTCTCTGACATACCTTAAAATATTACAGTGGTAATCGAGAAATGCTCTTAGGTTGCAAGAGGTGTTCTGGTGGTGTATCTGTTATCTGTTATCTGACCCAATATATTGGATGAAAGATATACCATTCGTCACGGGACGTTAAAGTTTGAGATATCATGGGTAGCGCTTTAGAATGTGTGGGTGCATATACATTCTATTTCTCGATCGACTACTCCGTTAGTTGGTAAGGCCTATTAGCCATAATCCACAAAGTAAAGAAGTTTATACTTATTTTTGAACCTAAAGAAAGAATAAGTAAAATGAGAAAGTCAAATGCATTCCGAAAAGTTTATTTGATCATACTTCATGTTTATACATTTATATTATATTCATGTATCGCTCCTCTACTTTATTTTGCGTATATTGCCTATTGACTTTGATTATTATGCCATACTGAGTATTTAGCTTACTCCTTATTGTTTTTTTTCCAGATGAGTACGCCTTTATGTCTGATGAGACAAAGTAATACTTAGAAATTAACTAAGCTATGAATCTTGGAGGAAGAGCCTTGAGGACTTAATTTTATGATTTTGTACCTTATGGAACATTTTGTATAATTTTTGATAGATAACTATTAATGATGTATGTATATGTTGATGATTGTGTAGATAATTAGTTTTCGTTGTATTTGATGGATGTATGTGCTTTCACAGATCTTTATAATTTATTTAGGTATCTCGTGGCATCTTATCTAAGTCGACTTCATAACTGGAGTTATGACGTCAATGCCATGTGTTTTGTATTGTGTTTTTTTGGATCTTGGGTTGTGATATGTGGATGTATATATTGTACTATATAGAAATTTTGTACATGTTTATATTAGTTTGACGACTATTTTACAATCGAAACTCTGTCGGATTTCGATTAGAAAAATATTGCCTGTCACAGTTGATATCAGAGATGAGATGCCTAAGGTTTGATACGAATTTTATATAGAAGCCTAGAATAGTATAGGCTAAATGGGATAAGTAGATGCAGGCATAAGATGGTTAAGCTAAATAGTTTTAGTTATCCTAATTGTCCTACTTAGACCGTTAGTTGTATTTAATTGTATAGAATTGTTATATTTTGGTTAATATCCAACCCATAATTTAACCCGTATCATTCTTGTTTCAGAATAGACATCTGTAGTTGATAATGCCGCCTATAAGAAGAACTATGCATGGAGGTGGTCAACCATGTACAGAGAAGTCGAGTATCTGAATCTGTTTGATCGTATGGTAAACATCATTGAAAATATGGGGCAGAAAAATCTTTCTCCAGTGCCGGTTCTTGCTCCAGCCCCAGTTCCTGCAAATCCTGGACTGTCTAAATATGATTGATTCATCCAGGAGAGAGTTCTTGAGTTTTTGGAGGAGCCAGATCTGATTAAAGCAAACACGTGATTCTAGAGATCGAAGAAAGTATTTGCTGTTATCTATTGTCCTGAGAAGGATCGAGTGTTGTTTACCTCGTACCGATTAGAAGGTGAATCCCATCATTGGTAGGAGATGAAGAAGAGGGCAATGGGTGTGCCAGAGAAGGAGATTACTTGGTTCATATTTAAGGATGCATTTATGGAGAAGTACTTCCTGTCTATCCTCTGCGAGTAGAAAGAGGAAGTGTTTGTTCGCTTGAGGCAAGGCAACAGAACGGTGGTTATATATGATGCAAAGTTTATGGAGTTAGCTCGTTATACTCCGTGCATGGTCAAGGACGAGGAGAGGAAAGCTAAGAAGTTTCTGTAAGGCTTGCGGGATAATATCCGCAAGCAATTGGTGACCCTTAAGCTATCAACCTATGGAGAGGTGTTGGATCGCGCTTTAATCCACGAGAAAGACTTTGAGAAGGAGGAGTATTTTAAGAAAAGAATTTCTTGCAAAAGTAACGTCGGTTCTAGCTCTAGTCCAGGTTCGGGGAGATCGCCAAAGAGGTTCAGACAGGTAGATCAAGGGAAGAAGGCTAGTCCTTCTACATCGACAAAGCAAGCTCCTGCTAGTTCATGTCAATATTGTAGGATGCCTCATAGTGATAGGCCTTATTACAAGGCACTAGGCGTATATTTCAATTGTGGGCAATCTGGGCAGAAAATCAAAGATTGCCCTCACAAGAAGAAAGCTCTTGCCCATAAGCCGACTATTCTAGGAAAGGTGTTTACAGTATCTACCAGTGAAGCTAAAGTGTCTGATACTATTGTGGAAGGTATTTTTCCTATTTGTTGTGCTTTTGCTATTGTGCTTTTTGATTTTGGATCCCCCTATTTTTTCATTTCATCATGGTCTGCTTGTCATTTGATATCTTCTTCTGTGATTTTTTATTATTCATTGGTTGTGTCGACGCCCACAGGATCTTCTATTGTTACTGATATCTCGTACCCTGGGTGTTCGGTAGAGGTGGATAGGTTGACCTTAGCTGTTGACTTGATTCTTCTGAAGATGCATGATTTTGACATTATTCTAGGTCTGAATTGGTTGTCAAAGAATCATACAACTATTGATTGTTTCCATAAGAGGATAGACTTTGTAATCCTAAAATGTGAGCCCTTCTACATTCAGGGAATTCGACGGGTAGAGTCGTCTAGTTTTATTTTGACTCTGCAGGGCCGTCATTTGTTGTGAAGTAGATGTGAAGCCTACTTGGCATATGCTAGTGTGGTGGAGAGCGGTGAGCTATATGCGAAGGAGATTTCGGTAGTACACAAATTTGAGGATGTGTTTCCTGATAAGTTGTTTGCTTTGTCACCACACTGTAAGATCGAGTTTGGGATTGATCTTATGCCGGGACCGACACCTATTTCGAGGACACCTTATCATATGGCTCTTGTTGAGTCGAAAGAATTGAAGTATCAATTGCAGGATCTTCTGGATTTAGATTTTATTAGACCTAACATTTTGCCGTGGGGTGCTCCAGTCCTATTCGTGAAAAAGAATGATGGAACTATGACATTATGTGTAGACTATCGTGAGTTGAATAAGATCACGATCAAAAATAAATACCCGTTGCCACAGATCGATTATCTTTTTGATCAATTGCAAGGAACCCGTGTGTTTTCTAAGATCGATCTTCAGTCGGGGAATTATCAGTTTTACATCAAGCAAGATGATGTGGCGAAGACGACTTTTCGGATGAGATATGGCTATTATGAGTTTCTTGAGATGCCGTTCAGATTGACGAATACTCTTGTCGTATTTATGGATTTGATGAATTGGATTTTTCAACCCTATTTGGATAAATTTGTTGTGGTCTTCATTGATGACATCCTGATCTATTCAAAGAGTTGTATTGAGCATGAGGAACATTTGAGGATCGTGCTTTAGACCATTCGGGAGCACAAGTTGTTCGTGAAGTTGAAGAAGTGCGAGTTTTGGATCGATGAGGTTGTGTTCTTGGGCCATGTCATTTCCGATAAAGGCATCTCGATAGACCTGAAGAAAGTTAAAGTCGTGATTAGTTGGAGTCGACTGACGATGGTGACGGTGGTCCGTAACTTCTTGGATATGACCGGATATTATCGCTGCTTGGTAGAGAATTTCTCTCGGATTACTTTGCCGCTTATCCAATTGATGAAGGAAGATGTGAAGTTTGAATGGACGGAATAGTTTGACCAAAGTTTGCAAGAGTTGAAGGATCGTTTGATTTCAGCACCGATTTTGACTATTCCTGATAGTTCTGGTGATTTTGAGGTATATTGTGATACTTCTAAGGTTGGTCTCGGATGTGTTTTGATACAAAATGGGAAGGTGGTACCTTATGGATGTTGACAATTGAAGATTTATGAGAAGAATTATCTAACCCATGATTTGAAGTTAGCCACCGTTGTTTTCGCGTTGAAGATTCAGAGGCATTATTTGGTGACGAGAAATTTCTTGTGTATTCTGATTACAAGAGTCTCAAGTATCTATTTTTGTAGAAGGAGCAGAATATGAGATAGTGGAGGTAGATCGAGTTTCTTAAGGACTATGATTGTGAGATCTACTATCAACTGGAAAAAGCGAATGTGGTCGCGAATGCTTTGAGTCATCGGACCAGTTTTGTGGCAAGGCTGTAGATCAAGCAGATGGAGATGTTGGATTGCCTAAAATTTTGTAATATCTAGCATTATGTCAAAGGCAACAGGATGATATTGTCCTTCTTATAGGTCCAATCCAAGATCCTTCAGAGGATTAAGGAAGGGCAAGCCAGTGATCTATTCTTGATGGGCATTTCTGGAGATCTTAGTTAAGACTCTCGGATAGATTTTAGTGTCTGTGCTGATAAAATTTTGAGATTCTGGGAGTGTTTATGTGTATCTAATGATAAGGATTTGAACGAAAAAATCATAAATGAAGTTCATCAAATCAGGTACACTATCCACCTAAAAATTAATAAGAGATATCAAGACTTGAAGAAAATATTATGGTGGAGAAACATGTGAAGGGAGATAGTTGCTTTTATTGGGAGATGCTTGATTTATCAACAGTTGAAAGCTAAGAGGAGGAAGTCCTTGGGATTGTTGCAACCTTTACCCATTTCAAGCTAAAAGTGGAAGGATATTTCTATGGATTTTGTCTCTGGTTTGCCTAGAACCCCAAGGAATCATAATGCCATTTGGGTCACTGTGGATCGGCTAATAAAATCGGCACATTTCTTGGTCATTCGGTCAAAGTATTCTCGTAATCGTCTGACACAATTATACATCAATGAGATTGTTAGACTGTACGATATGTCAGAATCTATTGTGTTCGATCATGATCCACGTTTTATCTCTAAGTTCTGAAAGAGTTTACGCCGGGAGTTAGGGACGAACTTGAAATTTAGTACGGCGTATCACTCTCAGACTGATGGCCAATTTGAGCGGACTATTCAGATTTTAGGGGACATGCTTGGAGCCTCTATGATGGAGTTGAAGGGAAATTGGGATGATCACCTGGCATTAGCTAAGTTTGCGTATAATAATAGTTTTCAGACGAGTATTGACATGGCTCCTTTTGAAACACTATATGGTAGGAAGTGTCAATATCCTATCCATTGGGAGGAGATAGGAGATAGGAGATAGGCGTCTGTTGGGCCTGAATGTAATTAGAGAGATATCGAAAAAGATTACAATAATTTTTTAGAAGTTAAAAATGGCTCAAAGTCGGCAGAAGAGTTATATCGACTGGAGGATATTCGAGCTCAAATTTGATGTTGGAGATTTTGTTTTTCTGAAGGTATCGCCATGGAAGGGAGTCTCCAGATTCGGTGTTAAAGGAAAGTTTAAGCCGTGATTTATTGGATCCTTCAAGATTCTATAAAGAGTTGGGGAAATGGTGTATCGTTTGGCATTGTCACCGAGTTTGGCCAATGTGGATAATGTTTTCTATGTGTCGTTATTAAGGAAGAATGTTCATAATTTGTCACACGTTATCGATTTCGCCCCATTGGTTATCTAAAAAAATTTATCGCATTTGGAGGAGTTGGTTCAGATTTTGGTTTGAAAGAATCAAGTCTTGTGCTCGAAGACCATCTGTAACACTTAGTGTTATGGCTCGATTTATTTAATTATCGATTTAATGTAATGATAAATAATATAATAA
>JAODPA010086031.1:0-24948 GCA_025585075.1 Nepenthes mirabilis
CAGTTTGTCACTCCGTCATGACGGCTGCGAGTTTGGGCTTCTTTTGGAATTTGCTTTACGTCCAAGACAAAGACTCGTAGAGATGACAACGTACAAACACAAAAGTCCTACCGACTTACGCCGTCAGTCACGCGCTTGACGGCGTCCTCTCTCTCGTTATTTCTGTCTCCCTCCCTCCCTGCTCGGGTCAGGGTTTCCTCGATGCCTGTCTGAGGCTTCTGAAGTCTCTCTCCCTCCTTAGTTCCGTATCTTCCTTCAAAGTATGCTCGGAAACTCTCTCTTTTCGTTGATTGTTTATCTTATTTTTTCCTGTTTAGAGGCTCATACTCCAGTTCAACCATCATTGGAAAAAAGAAAAGAAAAAAACTAAGCGATTATTGGTTGGTTTGTTTAGTAATAACAATTTCGATTGCTATTCTTGTTGATCTTTGAAAATTGAGCTTGGATCCCATTCGATCTGATTGGCACTGATTTTTACAGATTATATATTTCCGGTATTTTGATGAGATCTTGATGCTTATTTTCTGGTTTTCTGTTATGGGTTCGGTATATCGAATATAGGCTGGTCAGTTTAGAAATTTGTTTCAGGAAAATATTGGAGAAGAGTGGACAGAACAAAATTCTGAGAAAAGTGATAGTTAGGTCAACCTAGTTTAAAAGCTGTTGATGATTCTTTAAATATTCGTTGTGGATTTATCGATCAAACTTCAACTATTTGCGTTTGGACTGGTTGATTTGGGATTTTTTTCCCCATTTTTGTAACTCTTTGCATCCTTCAAACAGAATTTCCATCGTTTTCTTCCATGCTTTAAGTGAGATGTGAACTCGTTTCCTCTATGCTTAACGTAAGAAATTTATTTTGTTTTTGTTTCGAGATTTTTTTTCCTCAAAATGGAATAAAGCTTTTTGAGTTTAAAGTTTTGCCTGATTTCTAAGTAAACACTGGTGCTAATTTTGTTGGAATTACCACGATCAGATGCTTCTATGGCTTGGAGCAAAAATGAAAGGATCGGCATATTGGATAATGTTTATAGGTCTCATAAAGAGCAGCATCTTGTATAGAGAGAACAATAACTGCCATCGGTATTTATTGCTGTCACATTTTTTCCCCGTATTTAGAATTTATATGATCTTAGGCACTGTTCTCACTTCCAATTCAAATGTTGCTGTTACATGACAATGATATTCATATATGTAGAATAAACTTGTTATGGGACTCCATGGAACTGAGGTTTGTTATCCTTTGCTTGCACTGCTCATGTATATCTCTTGAATTACTGTGCCATCATTCCATTTGTTTTAGATTGATGGTAAATAATTTGATCTGTCTAATCGTATTTCTGTTCTAATTGAAGAAAGGGGCCAGAAAATGGTTAGTAGAATATGGGTTTCAATTTCACATTATGTTTCACGTGATTTATGGGTCTTATATGTGGATTTCTCGTGTGATTTTGGGACAGTTCCTGTCATGCTAGCCTGAATCGAAAAGATTATAGCGAGTTATTTCAGATGAGCTTGGTCTGATTGCTGTTTTGTTCCTGGGTTGTCTGTGACAGGCACTACAGTGATTTAGCAGCAGCTCTGAAAGGGGTGTTTGGGTCTTCAGTATCGAGCTTCCTGTGCTATGCTAACAGTGGTGATAAAAAAGTGGTCTTAGTCGAAGAAAATACAGCGTGGTTTAGAGTGTTAGAGAATCTTCTTATCCCGTAATATCCATATCTAATAATGTTGGATGGTTGATGAGTGGTGCATAACCCAAAATTAGTGGTGTGGTCAGCCTGTGAGGTCAGAGCCACCAAGGTAGGATTCGGGTAGTGTGTTTTGAGATGACTTGTAGAGAGTTGTTTCTGGATTCATTGTTGGGTTCTGCAGCCTAGAGATGCCAGAACAAGGCAAAGCATGGGCTTTCACTACAAAAGTATTGAGTGGGACTCATGAGCTGGCACATGTGTGCTCCAAGCCTCAGAAACGTAGGTCATAAATCTTGAGGATGCATAATGGTTTTAAGGACCCTTATTTATGTGGTTCAATGCTGCCTCTTCATAGCTCTTTCAAATGTCTTTAGTCATATGCCTGTTGGAATGTTAATGAGTCTGTGTTGTCATCTTTTTGTTGCTTATGATTATCAGTGGCTGATATTTAGCCTCTCTCATATTGGTGCTTATTGGATATAGATATAAGGCAAACTACCACTATTATTGGTTCGGGAAAAAAGGGGAAAAGAAGAATTGTAGTTGAGTTATGCCAAGTGCTTAGCCAACTGTTAAAGCCTGCCCTAGGGATTCTGTTGACTAGCATTTATTCTTCTTTCCTGGTCTTCTCTTAGCCCCCCCCCCCCAAAAAAAAAAGAGGTGTCTGTTGACTTTCTGTGACTTTTTGTACTTTCACGTTCATATTGCATATGACACTGTACTGTAGTAAAAATGATGCAACTGTTACTGGTACTTTCTTCTGTTGACTTCAATATGCAGTTGTTTGAAAAACTTATTTTGCTCATTAAGTTTGATATAATTGAGTTGAGACATTGACTGCTAATTTAGACCACCAGCACCCTTTAGTTTTGATTTTATATCCACAACAGAGTTCTATCTTTGGCACCTGCATCTAGAAAGCTTTCCTTCCCACTTTTTGATAACTACTTACATTTGTAGGAATACCTTCTTTTCCCAACACTCTTAGATAGTCCATTTCTCATATTTCACTTGTTGTTCTTCTGTTAAACCATTTTTTAGATGTAAGTTGTTTATTTTATGGTGACTCATGCAACTTTTGAGATAAAATTTGTTTTTTTTTTTTCCTTTTCATTTTTTTTTGAGTTTGAGGTAATATTGTGATGTAGTCTCTTATAATAATCATGCTCAAGTAACAATAGAAACTGGATCTGATATCTAACTTTTATCTTATTGTTTCTGCCTTTTCCCTATTTTGCCCTTTCGACCTCTACATGTGGTTTATTATCCCATCTTGTGTGTTGGATAAATGCTTAGAACATTGGTGCTTATTATCCCATCTTGTGTATTGGATAAAAACTTTGAACATTGGTGCACCTATTTTTTCCAATTGCTCTAACATAAATTTTCTACTTGATGAACAAGCAGTGGCTTGGTACTTTTTGGTGTATACGTAGGAAGTAAAGTTGCACAGTTCTCTTCTAATTGAACTTTTGAGTTTGGCGTGGGTAGAAATTCATCTAGTCAGTACTAATGGAAGCAAAAATAGAAAAGGTGTTGGATAGTGGTCGGGGAGTTGTCAAATTGAAGAAAAGAAAAGCATTGAAGTATGCAGCATACGTGTCCGGAGCTGCGTGCTCTGCACTGCCGCAATTTTCTTCTTCGAAGTCATCCTCTGTTAAGCTTCGGAAGCGAAAACGACCAGATGTCGACAACACTAAGTGTGAGAGTTGTAGAACTGCTGTTCAAAGATCTTCACTCCGCAGTTGCAAAAATTTTTTGAAAACTGGGCTGCCTGATCGTGTGATGTTTTATCAGAATGGTGCATGGATTGATCATCCGTCCGAAATTATTGAGTTGGCTAAAAAAGATATCGAGCACAGGAAGCCATATGTTGAGGTGAATATCAGCGGCTGCCATTTGCTACTTGATTTTTTGCATATGGTCCAGTTTGATATGAAAACTGGTCTGGAGCAGGCTATTGCATGGATTGATGCAGCAGGAAGCTGTTTTTTCCCAGAAGTTTATGCTGATGATGACGAACAACATGAATGTGTCCACTCTGCCTTTCAGGAAGATGAATCGTCATGGATTTTAGGATCAGATGGTCCACATGAGATAAAACTACAGATTGATATTGATCTAAATGGGTTCAATGACTCAAAATTGGGGGAATATTGTGGAGAGTCAAATCCTCATGTTAAACGAACAAAAATTGGTCAACAACCTGGTAGTAATCATATTAATGCTAAGGTTGAGGATAGCTTTGATAGGGTGTCCGATGCAAAGATGCACTCGGATAGGAGAGAAGATGAACAGTTGCATGAAAACGTTGACATGGAGACCAAGCCTATGCCTGGAACTTTGGATAGTCAATCTGTAAGAGAGATTTTTCTTAGGGGCATGAGCTCAGTTAGTGGTGCAAATGTGATTGAGATTCACAACATCTCAGGTTCTTTGCAGCAAGGTCGAATGGAGCTTTTCCTGAAGCAGATTGAAATAACCAAAAAGTATCGTGGATATGCAAATGTTCAATATGCTTGGCTTGCGTCTTCTAAAGAATCATTGCCAGGCATTATGACATATGGGCTTGGGTACTTTGGACTTGCAAAAGCTAAGTCGGTTTATGGCATTGGTGTTCATCTCACAGCTGAAAATTGCTCTGGCATGAGGTAGTCTTTCTTTCAGCTATATGCATGAACACATATGCACCCTCAGTCACGCAACTTACAGGCATGTGCAACGCACACACAATATAAGATGTTATTTGGGTGCCTAGCTGGGGCATAACCTGGTGGTTTTATGTGTTTTAAAGATATGATATCTACCATAATTCTTCATAAGGAATATAAAGTTCAAATGCAAAAAAATCCTTCCTAGAGGATGAGTCATAGCACAATGGTAATGCCTTTTCCATTATAACTTGGTGATCATATGTTCAAACTAGGAGAACTACCCCCTTGTAATATAGGGGAATGCTATTCTAGACCCCCTATGACGTGGGTGTCTCGTGCACTAGGCTGCACTTTATGAACATAAATATTCGTAAATCAAGGAAAGGGAAGCTTCCAACATAAATGACATTAAGAATAGTTTCTAGCATAGGCATGCTATAACACTCCTGTTATCATCCTGCTATTGATTTCATGAAATTGCTTTGAATTGGAAGGCAATGACCACATTCTGAAGTTGTCAGTATGCAGGATCATGTTATTGTTGAAAACCCTTTATTTCTTGGAAGGAGGACATAGTTTTCTTTTGAGGGGCTAGTTTTTTTTTTTTTTAATTTAAAGCTATTGAGCTTTAAATGGAAGGTTTTGTTTGATTTAGATTCCTAATAAAGATGACTGGCTTGCTCTGAGGGATTTTCAGCAGCGAACTGGAAAATATTCCATCTTGCTTCCAGCTGTAGTATTATGAAGATGGTTCATGCCTGAGGCTATGATAATCAGTGCTTGTTAACGCACCTCTGTGGACCTTCATACAAGGCAATGGGATCATCTAGAGACTGCAGTCTAGGGCACTGGGTATAAGGCAACTGCTGTTTTGATAGACTGCCCATCTAAGCTTTGCATGGGTCGTTCATACATTAAGGTGTTATCCTGGTGGTTTGGGTTGAAAAACAGCTAGATGATTAATGTCTCTTCTGTAATTATAATCTATAGCAATTTCTTCAGGGCATACACCTTGTCTAATATTTAATCATATGAATGTCAATGGGGTCCTTCATTTGTACTGGTCCTGCTAGGTACGGATAGTGGGATTCCAGGAAGAGACCTAAATCAGTCCTATATCATATGGGTCCAAATCAGCTATTTTACGTGTGTGCCCTAGTCTGTGCATGTGCGCATGTGCTTGGGATACCCATGTTTGTTTTGTGCTTCCTTGGGTTGTGATATTTCTGGGTGTGCAAGTGTGAAATCCACTGCAGGGAACAATGGGCTACACCCTCTTATGAGTCACAAGATTTGACGTATCTACTCTTTAAATCCTAAATTAATACACCTAGCAGTGCGCTGTTTTTGAGTTTTTAAAATTCCAGTTATGTGCTTAGCTTTTATGCTCGAACACATCAAGAATTATATGTATGTAGTGATATTACTTCCATCTTTAATGCATTTAGAAGACTTTAAGAGGGTTTTCCTTCTATATTACAGTGCAAATTGTTGTGATGTTGATGAAAATGGTCTGCTGCACATGGTCCTTTGTCGTGTGATTTTGGGAAATATGGAGCTGATTCGTCCAGGGTCCAAGCAGTTCCATCCCAGTTGTGAGATCTATGACAACGGAGTTGATGATCTTCAAAGTCCCAAACATTACATAGTGTGGAGCATGAATATCAGTACTCATATTTTTCCTGAGTATGTTGTTAGTTTCAAGGCTCCTTTAAATGATGAAGGTGATATTTCATGCCCTGAATTTATTCAATTTATAGTGTTGAAGTGATTTCTTCTTCTTGTTACTATTGCAAATGTCATATTCCGAAAGATATGTAAGATAATTTGAAATATCATGGAACTTGGAAATTATGGGGCAGTGTCTTAGAACAGCTCACTGTCCATCCTTTTTCTCTTGGTAAGATTTATGAAGGTTTTTAAATTGTCATTTTACAAAGTCGCTTTGCCAGTGCTGGGTGCGCATTGCCTGTGCTGGGTGTGCTTTATAGTTTGATATATTTTATTGTCATTTTTTATTCATCAGCCTTTTTGCTTTCGTTATTCTTAGGTCATCCTTCATTTCTGGCACACATAATGACTATTTATGTCACTCTGCCCCATATTTTTATTGTAAGATATGATATATTCTACTTGAGAACTTTGTGTTGTTTCCGTTCTGCAGGCTGTCTGGTAGGAAATGATGGAATGCTTGACAATTCAAAAGTTGTGATGAACAGTGAGAATATGCAAGGCCAATTCACATTGGAGGCCCCTCCTGTGGACGTGGTAAGTTGAGTGGTGCGTGTTATGCTATAAATTCTGGAGAGAATGGGTCAGAAGGGGGTTGTAAGTATGCATTAGAGTAAGAGAGGGAAGCAGGTAGGGAGGAAGATTTTATCCGTTGGCATAAGGGGTGGTCCTTATCTCCAAACCCCCATCCCCTCCAAACAAGATTTGAGAGTGAGAACTCTTGAATTGAGATCCCAAGCTTCAAACTGTTGGATTTGTCCCTGTAAGGGGCATTCAACATTTTTCAGCATTCTTCCAGTTCTGTTGTTGCAATGTGTGCATAAAATGTGTTACTGCTTTTCTCAACTATGTGTAGGCTTGGACACACTGTTAAATGTTTTAACTGAAATTTCTGTTGTTTCAGACAACCTGACATCAGATGTTTGAGTTATACTAATGAAATGAATTCGAACGAAGAATCTAGTTAGCTTAGACATGATTTCAAGGTGTGGTGGTCCCATATGGCTGATTGTTACAAAGACATTGTCAAAAACAGTTAAAATTCAGTGGGAGATTATTTTTATTGGTTTTTATTGGCAATCTAGTATGACTGGATGATGATGAAAGCAGATAAATTATATTAAGATTTTGTTACAAAATTTGGTGTGTTCATAGAACTTTTTAGACAGACTTGATATGCAAATTATAATTCTTTTATAGTTTTGTTTGTACACGTAGACACTACATACATACATACATATATTCTTGTTCTACATATATTTATCACCCCAAGCAAGTTAAGTTTGTTGCTGACTTAGTTTGACATACATCTTAGCTATATGTAATTGTTTGTTTTTTTTTTTAATATTAATGTTTGGTGAAGTTTCTTACACTTTTCTTGGGGGAAAAATGCAAGTTTATTTAGGTTTGTAGATGGGGGTGGGGAGCTTTCCTCGCATTCCATCTAATCGAGGGCAAGTGCCCCTATCAAGTCTCTCTCTTTTCAGGAAGGTTATTTTTCCATTGATTAATTAGGCTGGCAGAAAAAGGTTTATAAAATTGATGAGTCCAGGTTAACTTGTGTAGGGCTTTTAAAGGTTGATTTTAAGCATGGAACTCTCTCCTCTGCCCCTTCTTCTTTCTTCAATGCTATGCTTAGCTATCTTGACATTGTGTTGTTCGAGCATTTCCTTTACCTCAAGCATGTGATATTAGGAGGAATTGATGAAAATTGAAGGGAAGTTGATCATTTTGAGTCATGAAAAAGGTCAGTGTTGAGGATGTGGTGGGTGTTCAGGGAGAAAGGAAGTGAGACTGATGTCTCTGGTTGGTCCTTAAGGGATCATTGTGGAATTGCAGTTCCATGGAAGCTGTTTCATTAGCTTTGATTGGTTGATGGCCTTCCGGAGTTCAATGATTTGGGTAAAGTCTGGGAGGTATTCAAGAGGGCTGTTTGCCTTTTTCTTTTTACCTTTTTCTGGGCAAACTGATTTGTATGATTTTTTTTTCCCCATTTCTGAATGATGGTTCTGTTGACAAAGGGTGGAGTTCATTGCTAGGGTTTCTAGGTTTCTGCTAAACTTGTTCTTTGTTTGTTTATAAGCAAATGTTGTTGGAGATCATTCGGGCCAAGGTGCTTAGGGTAAAGAACGTTGTTAACTTTGGGTTCAATCAGCAGAGGGGGTGGTGATGGGTTTGGTGGTGGTGTTGGAGTTAAGCAGCTTGCATACCGGCATTGAAAGGGTGGAATAGATTCTAGGGTTTTGATGATGTATGAGAGAAGTTGAAGATACTGTTCTTCTCATGCTGCGGAGCATGCTTTGGGCTGCATCACTTGTTTGGTTAAATGGACTTCAGAGTTGGTCCATATATTTATTAAGCAGTGTCTGAAGATTGTGCTACTGTAGGGAAGTTGATATGAGGCCTGATTTGTGTGTGATTGGCCTGAGCCTACTGTTTTTTAAGGTGGTTTTTAGCTCTCTCTTATGAGCATTCTTTTTGAATGAGTTTCAGTTTGTGCTGTTCACAGCTGGCTTGAAGGGAGTGTAGGACTGGGGCCTAATAGGTTTGTCAATAGGTAAATTAATTTTTGTGGACTGTTGTCTAGATTAATTTTCATACAGATTGTAGTGCTCTCTACTCATTGGTACTTTTCCATCTTTCTCACTCTTTTTTTGCTGATTTTGAGGGTTTGAGATGGGTTCGATCATCTCTTGCTGTTGAGAAGGGTGCTGCTATTAATGATTCTGATGCAATAATGTTGTGTTAGCGGTAATTGCAAGAGTTGTATCTTCAGTGGCTCTTGATGCATATGTCGAGGATCATTCTCCTTGTATTAAATTGGCACTGTGCTCTGAATTCCTCTCGTGGAAACATTTAACAGTGGTGTGATGATATTCTTGGGATGGTTGAAAACAGTATTGATGGTTTAGTTGACAACGGTGTTATTTTCTAATGGACTTCTCGTTTAAAGCCTGCAAGCTGACACTGCTTGTCAATGAACTCCATTGAAGGAAGTTACTGAACTGATTGTGTCAATGACTTGCTGTCACTATAGTTTGCAAAGTGAGTTCATGGTTTGGTGGAGTAATCTGCCTCTGTCAAATGGGGTGTTTCAAATGAAGATTCAGATGGCTCTGTAAGCATCTGCCAATTTGCATGCTATTTTGAAGGACCTAAAAATGTTTTTTTGAAACTCAATGAAAGGTTTTTGCATCTGTCCTTAGTAACATGTTGCCTTTTGACAAGTTGCCATGGCTTTCTTTTTTATTATTGCAAGAGCAAGGTTGTGAAAGTTGAAGGAAAGGCAAGAACTTCAAAAGGCCTGAATGGAATGTGATTGAGACCAACTGTTAAAAGGACTTTAAAAAGCAAGGACTAATTGCTTTTTGTCAGTGGTTTTGCTTTTTTCTATTTCCCTCTTATTTTTACAAAGGCCTGGGTTTTGTTGGTTTGATTGTTATTTGATGGGTGACGGTGTGCGGCAACACCCTCTCAGCGACCCTTTTGAAATATGTACGCCTACTTTCCTACTAATTAAAAGAAATAGAGATCCATTTCAAAGGTTTCGAAGCATTTGAGGAGGAAAAGTGTTCTCTGAGCTCTTACCAATTGTTGGTTAAAGTTCTTGCTTGGCTTCTTCTTTCATCTACCGTCCTTTGTCCAATAAGTAAAGCTACATTGGCTTCTTTTAATTCCTTAAATGAACATTGGGACCTTTACCTTGAAACTCGCTTCACATCATGTAATTGAAATACAGTCATCATGTTTTGTAATTCCTGTTATGTCAGGGTCATGATATGGAGAACACTGCTATGCCACTAGGCATTGGCTATAGGACCCTCTAATTCACTGGCATGATGGGCACAAGCTACGTAATTGTTTTGGTTATGCATGTTATGTTACAGAGCCAGTGCATGCTCTATGCTATCAATCTTTAGCCAAATCTAGTTTCACTTTTACTTCAAGCAAATTTGGTCATCACATAATACAGAGCCGCCGAAGCCATTTCAGTCAATCATTGCCGATATTACAGGACAAGAATTGAAATTTGGGTATCCTTCCACATAGACTACCTAAAACTGAAGTACAAGTAACTGAATTTTTTGTTGTCGGTGGCAAATATTTGATTGCATGCAAGGATGTTTTTTCATGCTAGATTTGATGTTTGACCTGTTTCTCATGAGTTTGATGGATTCTGTGATTTTAGTACTTTTTTTGGTTATAAATATTCACACGGAAGATTTATCTTAAACTTAGATTGGAAAATACTTGTCTTTTTTCTGCATTAGTTTACTTTTATGTGCATGAAAATTTACCTGTAAAATAAGGGACATCTTTAAGATAAAGGAGTAAAAATACTAATTGCTATTTGGAATTAGTATAAAATAATTTATCATATTCTTTTTTTGTTTATACTTTGAAAAAGATCGGCAAACATATTGAATGTATTACCATCTTGGCTTTTTTCTTAATGTCAAATTCTTGCAATTCCATGCATTTGTATTGATCTCTCTAACTTAAAGGCGTACAATACCCCCAAATATCAGAAAATAGTCTAAGATCTTTTCTCTTATTCAGTTATCGTTTTACTTTGAAAAATGATCATCAAATTTATTGAATGTATTATCAATTTGATCATGTATTGTTGTCAAATTCTTGCAAGCCTGTGCATTTAATATTTCAAAGAAAATATCATCCCATAGTTGTGATTGGCTGCAACTGTTGCATAATCCCCACAACAGCTTGCATGGAAATCATAACCCTGACGATGGTTAGAGTTTAATTGTATGCTTCATTCCTCTGGATTTCTGAAGCCTAGGGGAGTAATGGGATCTAATATTTGCCATCCCCCCAAGCTTCGAGATCTACCTAGGTATGTGCTTAGAGGATCATTCTTCTTAGGCTATATTATGAATCAGTGTAAGGTATGTGATGCACGGTATGTATGGTGTTTGTGGAATCCAGTAGCTATGGGCAGTCCTTCAATTTCAATTTCCTTTCTATGCTTTTGTGCCACCTTTGGTATATCATATGATGTGGCTGGCATTTATGGTAATTATATTGGGGGTTATATAACTTGGTTGTGAAGTGTATCATAACATTTATACTGCTTATGATCTTCAGGGGTGTGATTTCCAGTCAAATTTGACCTTTGATGGATCCAAGGAAAGACCCACTAGTTTGAATTTGAGCTCTCAAAGGATTCCTAAATCCCCCTGGATGCCTTTTCCTACGCTGTTTTCAGCTATTTCACGGGAAGTTCTTCCTTGTGATATGGAGCAAGTGTATATGCATTATGAACAATTCAGGGTATGTTTGGTGACATGAATATTTGACACATCACTCTCCATCTGTCTCAACTCTATATTTAAATGCCTCCTGGTGCTTGTTCTAACTTTTCTTCTTGCTGTGTGCACGTGTGTCGTCGTTTTCAATTAGGCAAAGAGGTTGAGTCGGGAAGATTTTGTTAAAAAGCTGAGACAAATTGTTGGAGATACTTTGTTGAGATCTACCCTTACAGAACTTCAGTGCAAGGTGTTGTTCTCATATCAGATCTTTTTCCTTGTTTAGAATCATTTAAGTACAATATGCTGTCCTATTACATAATTATCAGATTTACCTTTCATGCAAGGCAGTGAATTAGTTATGCTTTCCTTTTTTCTTCGTCTTCAAAAATGCAAAAAAAAAAAAAAAAAAAAGGAATTAGACTTACGTTCCTTACTGATGAAAAAAAATTAGGCTTTTTTAAAGTTGATATATCTTGCTAAATAGAAGGAACAGTGAGAATTTTGTTATATTTAGTATGACTGTGCCCTCAAAAGTCAATGGAGATTTATGCTGAAGAAATATGAGCTTTTGAGGTGGTAATTATTGCTCCGTAGAGTTTTGTTAGAGCTAAGAAAACTGGCTTGTTCAGTTTCAAGTGGGACTAAGGTTTTTTTCTGGTTAGGGGTCCTTCCATTGGGTTGTTATCGAGGTTGGTTCATGTTGGTTGTCACATTTTCCTTATCTGTAAACCCCCTCCCCTCCCACAATGGTATTAAGTTGATATTGCTTAGTTGATATTTTGAGTTCAGACCATTGATGTGCCCTCTGAATTTCAACCTTTTTAATTTGCATTTGTGGCAGCAAAACCTTAAGTCCGACTGAGTGAGATCAATTGTATGAATATGCTTTTCTTATTCTGCTCAGTTTATTACTACATCCTCCAAGTGTAGAAGCACTTCCATATCCTATTTTATTACATCACTCCGAATTTTGCTTAGGAGTGCGTCTCCTTTTCTGGCAGTAATAAGGTTCTCTGTTGGGATGTGAAGCTCACAAATTCTAATAACGAAAACCACCTCTACATTGCCTGTGTAAAAACAATATTTTACATCAAACTATGCTGTATGACCTCTTTGTCGAAGTGTAGATCTGAAATGAGAAGTGAGGAGCAGGAGATAAATGGGAAGTGATATTTCGATTAAGTCTAAAAAAATGCAACATGCCCCCCTCCCCCAATTGACAAAGTGATAATCATCCTAATTGATTCATTTACACTCTTTTTCAGCTGCTCAATTGCCTTACTCATTTTCTCGCGTCTATTTGCAGAAGCCGTTTGAGAGTGTGACGAATGTTCCAAAAGGAGCGGTGAGCTAAAAGGAAGGTCGTTCGCGAATGGTTTGTTTTTTTTTTTTTTTTTTGGGGAGTTGGGGTGCTTATGGCAATTACAATGCGTCGACATGAAGTAGTGAATATTGCAATTGTTTTAGTAGCTAGTGTTGGGTTTAACTTGAGGTATTTGAACGATGCCACTGCCCCCGGTGGTTTTCCTGTTGCGTTTTTTGGTTGGTCCATGCCTGTCTGATATACATAATAGTAGTACTGGTAACTAAATATGCAAACGTTTCTTGGTTGGATGGCACTGAATATCGGTTCCTTTCTTGGTTTCCTCAGTGCTTGAATTTCCTTGCGTCCGCTGGATTTGCATTTTGCTCACAGTGCACGTCCATTCTGTCTTTTCATGGGTGTGTGTGTGTATGAGTGAACATGTGTTTCAAATTCGTGTTCAGTTGAACATAAACTAAAAAAGTTAATATGATTGAGTTGGCATAATTAAATTTTAAAGTTTTTGATTTGTTTGTAAAGTATGAGTTGGGGACGAAAACATCGTTTCACCTCTGGATTCACAGGTTTGCGTAATATATTCTTGTTCTTGCTTTTCTCTTCGCTTGGCCTCTCTTCATACACTGCTCATTTTGTGGAAAAGTGGAAAATGCATCGGAAACAAGACGTTTTAACAAGCCACATTTGTTGAGTATTATTGTCATGTCAACGTGCTAAATCAATCTGGCTGGAACGGCTACCAGGTTGGATCTTTCAAAATTAATTAGAATTACTAAGAGTTGGTTTTTTTTGCTTTTTTTTTTCGTTGGTTAATTCTTGAACTTATTTTATTTTAAAAAAAAAATTATCTCAGTTTTTATTTTAACATCAATCTTATATTTTATTAAGACCTTTATCGACTGTCTTATGATGTCAAACTATATACACGTAACGTGATAAATCCAATTCTTGCCTTTCTTAACTCTCTCCATTATTACGAGAGCTCTTGAGCTCATCGCCCGGGTTAAATAATTAGATTTGGCAACGCCACCTCAAAAGTTGGGCTGACCGAACATCCTGCTTTGGCTTTCCAAATAATAAAACTCTTTGCCCTTCGGGTTGCCAAATCTTGTTGGCACTAGCCGTGGTGTTTAAATCTGACTCAATTTCTAAAGCTAAACCCTTTCATCCGGCCGATCAGGGGTTTGGATATTCACAAGCTCCACTTGCTTCTGAATTTTCAATCAAACAGACATTTAAATCGTTTATATCAATTGGTCTTAACCGCAGCAAACAGAAAAATATCCGTCCAACTCTCCACACAGAAACGAGGAAGTTACTAAAGTTAATGTAAAGCCAGTCACCCCTTTATGGCCACAGCTGTGATCATGGGACCCTCAGAGGGCCAACGAATTATAAACTCTACTTAATGATCTGGCAAAAGCAAAAATTCATGACCATGGATGTTGCTTCTAATTCTTATCCGAGGAAGTTCATTATAACCAAGTGGAGGACTAAATTGCAGAGGACAAAGTCAGCAAAAGCACGCTCCGGAGGTAAGTCCTGCAATTAAAAAGGGATAAATATCAGACAGCAAGCAATGATCTCAACTAGTCTTTTCCCACCACCAACTGGGCACTTTGAAAGATCGGCCATTATACGAAATGAAAATGTCAATTAATGAGTTTTGGACCCCCTCCCCTTTCCCTATACATGCATGACTGGGGTAATTTTGCACTTGGCCTCACTTTGGAAGGCATTGTTTGGGAAAGCTTCGTCAAGGCAAAAGGAGGTGAAATGGGTTAATGGCATTTATTTTCTTGTCTTAAAAAAAAAAAAAAATACCTACCACGAATAAGGGAGAATCCATGAGGTAATCTAATACATAAATGATTCTTTGACTAGTTTAGAGTTTAGCATTGCTTCCTGTTTCAATACTTAAGGACTTGTCAGCGGCTTATCACCAATAAGTTGTGTTTAGCATTTATAATTTACTCATCTGCATTGAGCATCTCAACATCACTTACTTCATAAACCATCTGCCAACAAATGTTGCTTAAAACCACAAAGGAAAAACTAAATCTACAGAAGCACTCCAATGGAAGAAAAATCACAGCACTTCAAAATTCATTCAAACAATCTATGTTGTTCAAAACTTCACATGATTGGACTTTCCAGAATTACTATGCATGAGAATATCTGACCTCAGCAACTTGATTTAGTGCCGCATTTTCAACAGCTTATTTCAGTTCAGCATTTAGTGAACCAAATATAACCCATTTTATGATAAATTTTCATGATATTTTCACAATTTTCTAAAATAAAATGGAAGGTAAGTTTTATCAACAATGACAGTTTCAGGCTGGCAGGCCAGCAATAGTTTTGGTGGTTGTTGGGGGGAGGAGAGGGCGGTCTAATCTACCCTGCCATCAGTGACAAATCATGTTGGTCTACTTTGAACTTCAAGAAGGGCACACTGAGTACAGAGAAAATAGACTCTTCCAAGCAGTTCAAAACAGAAGGTGAAGAGCAGGCACAATTCGTCCTTCCTGATGACCACAATCCAAATTAAGCATAGATGACAAATGCAAGGAGAGAGAGAGGATGGTCATAAGAGGAAACTTACCTTAAATTCCTTGTTTTCTTTATTCACTTGAATTCGGAGACACACTGCAGCCAGAAAAGTCAATTGCAACATCAGAGAATGCAAAATAACAGAAGCATAATGATCATAAATTACGCTTACCAGCAAGAACAGCTGTTCCAATACAAGAAAGTAAACCAGATAAAAAGGAATTGAAAGGGAATGATCCAACTATTGCCATGTAAACAACCTGTTCATAGATGAGTGAAGGTCATGAAAAATCCAGAAGAAGAAAATATTGAGAAACCATATTGAAAACTTGCCAACTTCATGCATGGTTTAAAAGGAAGGGTTGAGTTCTATTTTTCAACTGAACATATTGAGATAAGACACTAACGTGATCACTAGAATTTCACACATAATCAGATGATGCATCAACGGGTAGTCATGGTATTGAACAAGCAGGTGAATATTCTGCTGTTTCAACTCTTTAACATGTCCTCTTTATCTTTGACACCCACATGTTGCCTTTTCATCTTTGAAATCCATTAGCAATAGGAAATTTAGCAAGATTAAATTGGAACGGACCCTACTGAAGGCTCGAATAAAAGTTCAACTTTGTACTTGGCACCTTCGCATAAAATCTCACTTACTAATAAAAAGATTTTAAAAGGTTTCAGAGATCAACTTCAACCCAAGCTGTCTACAGAGCTAGCGTTTGACATTACTAACAGTAAAAAATTATATTTTCCAAAATTACTTTTCAATTTGGTTGATTATTAATTTAAGAAATGCCAAACGCCTGGTAGGATAACATCCCATTATATCTACTCATGTGCAGTACTAAAACCACCTTCTAGCATACTCGTGGGGTTGGTGATAAACCCAAGTTTGGTATTGCTGATGCACTCTTCCTTAAACCTCCCACCAACATTCTTTAGCCTCATTGATTTGAAAACTATGCAAATTGCCAATGAAATTCTCACATTCCACAAGTACACTACCATAACTCATAAACAACATACCCGAAATTTGTGCTAGATCAACCAGTGTCATCTTTGATAGGAAAAAACCCTCACAGAAGACTTCCATCAAACTCAGGCTAACTATGAAACTTTAAACGTAAGAAAAGTCATCCACATAAAACAACTACCTACCCTCCTTCAAAAGCAATAGCACATAATTTCATAGCAATTATTTCACAAAAGCTGCAAGTCAAAGCCCAATTAGCATATAGAGAAGCAGTAATGACATCTGTCCCAATCAAGAACAACACATATCCATCCAGATCAAAAGATACACCAACTCTCTATCATGCTTCTGTGAGCAGACATGTAATAAGAGAACTCGTAAAGATGCATTATTCCAATAATACATAGCACATTGCCCCTTCCTATCCCACGAGCAACCATTACATTAATTTATTGCAGGACGTGTATACAGTAATAAAACCAATAGGGAAAAAGGACAATAAATTGAATC
The DNA here is from genome assembly GCA_025585075.1 of Nepenthes mirabilis. Lineage (NCBI taxonomy): Eukaryota > Viridiplantae > Streptophyta > Magnoliopsida > Caryophyllales > Nepenthaceae > Nepenthes > Nepenthes mirabilis. Next base: position 16,713 of record JAODPA010086031.1, read on the forward strand.
CAGATACAAATGAACACGCTGATAAATCAATCTTAATTTTGCAGTCTCTATGCTCTATTATTGCCCTACAACCATCAGTTTTCAAAGCCAAAATGCTACTGGATTAAGAAATGTGACTTGAAGAAACCAAAAAAATGAATACGATACCTTTAACTTAAGCAAAAAAAACTCAGCAGAGGGCACAAACTGCACAAGCCAGTAAGAAATAACAAGGTAGGTGATGTTGTTACCCTGTCTAAGATAACCAAGTAAGCATTTTTCTTTGCTCTTTTTCTTTTCCCTACTTTTTCTTCCTTCTGTGTTTTTTGTCTCCAATAGAAAATTTCACAGAGAAATTGTTATTTTGGTTTGACATCTTACAACACTTTTGCAACCTTTTTCATGAGAAGATTTATCATTCCGATTAAAGAGGAACTCCATGAAAAGTAGGAAACAAGAAAGTCTAGCCAACTATAGGAGTAGGGAAAGAAATATTTGACAAAACTGCACCAGATACTTGAAGAAGTCTTTTTGCCGGTCAAAATTTTCCTCATCCATCTAGTGCTAAAGTTAATTTGATCATACCATCTGTTTATATATTTAGTGGTTGCATTTGGAACCAAATAAACGGATGTAGTGTAATTGATTTATGTTGTGCTTCTGCATCATATGTAATAAATTAATAATGCAGCATAATGGATGTTACCCTGCCTCTTCAATTAATATGAGAATGGTATTTCCATTGAACTTAACAATACCATATTTTTGGCTTAGCCCGCATGTATGTATACCTATAATCAACAATGGAAATGGAAAGACTCTAGGCCAAAAAACATTTTGATTGCAGTCAATCAATGGAAAGTTAGTGTACTTGTTTCACAAATGCAACAATCACCTACAACAAAATGGGCATTCGGATCACAAGGAGAATAATATGGAAAATCACAAGCAACAATACAGAATTGTGCAGGTGTCATATGCATGTCTCGGAATCCAAGCAATTGCCAATAAACTGAGGATGACATCAGAAAAATGTGTTGGAATCTCAAAGTCTATGATATACCATGTTGAATCATCAAATTCTACCGGGAGAAACTTTAGAAGCCCAATTTTCAACCATCTACATTCACTAGTACACAATGAATCTACATATGCTACATATGCTAAATATAATATGTTCTCAACTTTGTCTCCATTATTCTGATTGTAAACAAAGGTACAGTCATTGCGTAATTTCCCAGTGTTGCTTAAAGTGCCGAAGGAGACTAACGAATTTTAATTCACGATGCTACATCTTATCCTGGGGTACATGCGCTTTCAACATCAACGCCACATGTACAACGCTATTCAGCCTACCCTCCCGCCCTGCCCTCTCTCCAAAAACGTAAAGAAAAGGAGGGAATTGTTGTGTATCCCACAATTATAGCGTATCAGATTTATTGATCCCTGGAAAATGCCAGAAAACAACAGAAAAATGTCATCCAGGATGGGAATGAACCCGTACCACTAAATATCACTCGGATCAATGTGATATTCATTTTAGAGTACGAAGAATTAGGACCCCTACGTCCCTGAAACAATCATCTCGTAGGGGCAGAAAAAAAATAACACAATATTTCACAAAATTGGCGGAATCATGCAAAATCAAGTAGAGGGGATCAAGGATAAATTACCTGAATCAGAGCTGTAGAAATAGCGAACATTATGTAAAGATCAATGATCTGGCAGGAAAACAGCAGAAAATGTAGTCAGAATATAAACTAAACGAAAAAGAGAGGGAGAGAGAGAGAGAGAGAGACTTTGAGATTTGTCGGAGTGGCGGCATAAGCGGAGATAAGGGAACGGAAAAGGGCCTGGGCGTCCTTGCTCGTAGACCTCGCCATCGCAATCTCTCCCCTCCTCCTTCTCCTTCCTCGCACAAGTCACTCTCTCCCTCTTCGTCTGTGATAACCCTGCCTCGTAAATCCGGCGATGAGTTCGATTGGATAAAGTTCGGGTTCTCCATTTGGTTGGACCCGAATTATTTTCGGGCGACAATATTTTTATAAAAAAATGACTTTTTTTTTAAGTATGTTTTATTTATAAAAAAAAAAAACCCGGATGTTTTATTTATCAGCTTTATGTTTTCTTTAATAATAAAGTGCAGAAATATTATGACAAAAAGGATTTTCGTCATTGTAAAATAAATTTAACAAAGAAAACAATTTCTAATTTAGCAATTTAGATTTTTCTNCCCAACATATCTCAAACATATTTAATGTGTTGAGGCGTGTCAATGGCAAATAAAATAAAATAACTCGATGAGTGTCAAAGCATGTCCAACACCGACACCTTAACCACGGCAAAGTGTCCATGCTTCTTAGATAGAAAACAATAAAGAACATGCAACGGGGAAAAAAGATTAGGGGAAAAAAGAAATAGCATAGCAGCTCAGTTAACAACTAAGACAAGAGAATCGGAAACACAAGGCAAACAAACATAATTTTTGAAAGCAATGCCTACTTGATGGTATAGCAAATTGCCCCAAAGAGCTCTTTGGCAACCTGAACATGGAACTAATTTCCGTCCTCTACCCTTCTCTATGAAGCTGATGAGGCCTGCACGGTCACATATACCAAATAATTTATCAACATAAGTGATTCCTTAGATTTTGATTCCAAAATTTTCACCCATGTGGTACTTGATTAAGCAAACCCCAATAGGAATAATGACTTTACATTCAAAATATTAAAAACACCCAGTGTGAAGACTAATATGAGGAAAAAAAAGAAATAGCAATCTTCGGATAATGTCCACAGATCAAAATAAATATAAGAAATAACACTCATACAACTCATATACAACCCTTTTGCAGCGATCTTTCCATGTATAAGTAAAGAGAATGGGTACCTTTTGATTTTCACTTTTTTTTTTCCCTTTTGTTTCCTTTTTAAATCTTTCGTTTTGGATATGGAAAAGAATTGTATAAAAGTTATAAAAGGAGTGTACAAGTAGAGGTTCTCAATAAATAAATTTAATCAAGATATATATATATATATATATGGTGTCAATTGCCCCATGATGTGGAACACGTAAGGATGAAGTGGCAGTGAGAAGGACTAGAAGAAAAGTCCGTTTTTATATTTTGTCCGCTGCAATAATCAGCATGGCGTGAAACACAAGCCCTCCCACTGTAAGGATGAAATGGTATATGACAGACAATAACACATGGAAAATAACCATTTTACTTTGTCTGCCGTCCAAAGACATTGTCAAAACAGTGGCAATTTGTCAACACGATCCCATCAGATGCAAGAAATCAAAGTAGAATTTTGATAATAATATCACGATATATTATTGTATTCATGATATATAATAATATATCAGCTCATACAGTCCCATCAGTGTAGAATTTTGAGAAATTGTTTCTTATAATATATCTGATATCAATGTAATATGTCCAACGTATTCAATACTAATGCAGTCGCAACTGATAACACTGATAATTTCATCTATATATTTTGCAGGAATGTACAAATATTACCAGAGCAGCTAGAAAAGCGTTTCAAGATCAGCTGCATAATATTCTGAAACGGTGCAAAACGTAGAGCTAAAGATGACACCTTATTTTTCAGCACTGCGTATGGAGCATAGCGTGAATGAGCTTGGTACAGATAAAGGGTAGGGTAGTCTTTCAAGAGTTCAGCAGTTCCTGTGGAAGACGTTCAAATGCTTTTACACAAGGGAAAAAGGAACTTTGAAAAGATGAAATCAGAAAAGGCGACTGCCTCAATTCTGAACAATTCAACAATTTCAAATTGATGTGCCGTAAGTTTCGATAAGATTGGAAAGTCATATCCACGATGAGAGAGAATGACTTTGAAAAGATGAGCTGACCAGTTTTAATTTCATGCACTTTTTCTTATTTTAAACTAAAGCTGTCCCTTTCAAATTAAGCAGGAGCCTCATTTTATAAATACTAAACTTGCCTCCACCACTCTTCCCTCACATCTTCCTCCTCTTCGCTCAAACAAAACACAGAAGAAATGACCTTAACATTACGTTCTTCAACTTCTTTTACCAATCTAAGCAAGCCCCAAATCCTCAAAACACCTGATGATTTCTCCCGCATGATATGCTTCACACATATCAAGCCCTCATCTCGAGCTCGCGTATACAATTCTATGCAACCAGCACAGCTTTTGATTGAAAAACCATCGAGTTTTGAAGGAAGGAAAACTGAAAAATGGGAGAAGCTTCATGAGCTAACTGGTCACCCTGTCCAAGATACAAGGGTGCCAGTGTTTGTGATGTTGCCGCTAGACACAATAACAACCGGTGGTAACTTGAATAAACCACGGGCAATGAACGCGAGTTTGATGGCACTGAAAAGTGCAGGTGTTGAAGGAGTCATGGTAGATGCTTGGTGGGGTTTGGTGGAAAAAGATGGACCTCTGAAATACAATTGGGAAGGCTATGCTGAACTTGTGAAAATGGTACAAAAGACTGGCTTGAAGCTCCAAGTTGTCATGTCTTTTCATCAATGTGGAGGGAATGTTGGAGACTCTTGCAGGTATGCAGATGTGAACTAATATTTCAATCCATGGAGGAAAATATCAGTATAGGTATCATTGCAGTCATATCGGCACGTTGAAAGAAAAAACTTTTCTAAATATCATAGGCTAAACAAGGTCGTATTAGCCGATATATTGCAATTTTTTTTCGATATGGAAATATATCTTAACATTGTCACAATGGAAAATATTGGTATCGATGGCTTTAATATCGATACATATCGATAAATATTTACATCAATGTTTCAATCTCTTTTGATATTATCACCAAAAGAAGATGTGGGAGAAAGAGAATCGATAAGATCTTTTATGCAGTTGTATTTTGGCTACCTGATTAACTTGGTCCTCCGATTTGCAGCATTCCCCTACCCCCATGGGTGCTTGAAGAAATCAGCAAGAACCCTGATCTTGTTTACACTGACAGATCTGGCAGAAGGAATCCCGAGTACATCAGTTTAGGTTGTGATTCACTACCACTGCTAAGAGGAAGAACACCTATTCAAGTTTACACCGACTACATGAGGAGCTTTCATGACAGATTCAGGGATTATCTGGGCAAAGTTATTGTGGTAACATTCAAAACCCTTTTTAGCAAATATTCTCCCATATTTGCACAAGGTCGCATTTTCCTGCTTGCATTTGCAACTTCATCAAACCTACTTTTCACCATGGATATCTACAAGTCCCTTAATTTGCAGGACAGTTAAAATTAAGCAAGCATTAATACGTTGCAGATGAGAATCATAAGAATCGAAGAGTAAAAAGATCGTACAGTTAGTACTACTCAATTAGTCATCATCCGGGTCATTAGATGACCAGTAGACTAGCCACAAAAAGTGAAGCAACAAGGCTTTTCTCTCATACCAAAAATAGACACTTATTTATTGAAATGCACCCTTAAGATTTGATGTCATTGTATTAGAAAGGATCATTAAGCATGCATGCTTTCAGCACACCTAGCCAATGGGTCTCATCAAGGAGGAAAAGTGAAAAGAAAAAATGTAAAAAAAAAGGCAATTCTCTTTACCCTATTCAGAGGCAGTGTTCATTAGGCTTTACAGCAACAGCACCTGCTAGAATTACTCCACCCTATTCACTATTTTACAGACCATGATTGCACAAGTGGAATGTCTCCATAAAAGCAAACAGAATAATTAATTATCAGTTAATGTACCACTCTTTGCAATGGTGCGCCTATCATTATTATTAAGAGCTCTGCTCTGGGTATAACACGTTAGAAATTAAAGATGTCTCATTTTTCAGTTTCTAACGAAAGGAGAAAAAATAAGTTAAAGAAGATGTTCAAAGAAGGAACAATGGACGGTCAATGTATGAGGAGTAGCAAATCTTTGTGCATCAAGTATTCAACCCATGAAATGAAGTTTTGGCCAATATACGATATATTGGTTGACATGCATCGGTATTAAATCCTTTTGATACCGATATTCTTGGTATCGTGAAAAGATCGCAATATGCCACTATTATTGACAATATATCACAATATATCAATGTACTTGATATTTGCCCATCAGCTAAGCAGAGAATTTTTCACTTATATATTTAATAAAAATATGTATTATCCAATAGACCTAATATTAATATTACCATAACCGATATCAATATTTTCATTTGTGATTCACCATCATCTTTTATAATTTCAATTGAGAAACAACTTCTTGCAACTTCAGAAACTTCAATCTAAATTCTGTGGCAGGAAATCCAAGTGGGAATGGGCCCCTGTGGAGAGCTAAGGTATCCATCTTATCCAGAAAGCAATGGAACTTGGAGGTTTCCCGGAATCGGAGAATTCCAATGCTATGACAAGGTGAGGCTGCAAAAACAAACAAACATTATCATTCAAGTGACATCAGTAGTGTATCCATTTGTCAGAGATATCTGAAATAGTCCATGATTTTGCTATTGGGTTCCAGTTTATGTGAGTAGCTAATGCAGCCCCCTTGGAAAAAAAAAAAAAAAAAACGTACAATCGATTATCACTGAAAAGACAATCACCACATAGACTAATCAATACTCGTCATTTCCTTAGGTAAAACTTTTTCTATTCTGATTTTTCTAAATTGCTTTTACGTTGAAACAGTATATGAGAGCTTCACTAAAAGCAGCAGCTGAGGCAGCCGGAAGAGAAGAATGGGAAAGAAGCGGGGCTCATGATTCTGGACACTACAACCAGTTTCCAGAAGATACAGGCTTCTTTCGAAGAGATGGAACATGGAATACAGAACATGGACAGTTCTTCCTTGAGTGGTACTCAGGGAAGCTGCTGGAGCATGGTGACAAGATTCTAACAGCTGCAAAAGGGATTTTCCAAGGAACTGGGGCAAAACTCTCAGGGAAAGTGGCAGGTATTCATTGGCACTACAGAACCAGATCACATGCAGCTGAACTAACTGCTGGATATTATAATACTAGATATCGAGATGGTTACCTACCAATAGCACGAATGTTTGGTAAACATGATGTTACATTCAACTTTACATGCATGGAAATGAAAGACAGGGAACAACCAGAGCATGCAAACTGCTCACCTGAAGGGTTAGTTCAGCAAGTAAAGATGGCAACAAGAAAAGCAGGAATAGAACTTGCTGGTGAAAATGCACTTGAAAGATATGATGCAGATGCATATGCGCAAGTCTTAGCAACAAGCAAGTCAGAATCGGGTAACGGGTTGAGTGCATTCACATATTTAAGAATGAATAAACAGTTGTTTGAGACAAACAATTGGCGGCATTTAGTGGAGTTCATAAAGAGCATGTCAGAAGGCGGTTGTAGAATGAAACTCTCGGCACATGACTTGAGCAGGACAGACCTTTATGTAGGATTTATTAAAGACAGGAGCTGTCAAAAGAGAAAGGAGGTGACTCTTGTGTAAGCTGCATATGCTTCAGTGTATACAGTGGCCATAGTCTCACTGTGCCAGTATAGGGGAACAAATAAACGTGGAACCAAGACTCACTAGACACCATGATTTTACCCACAATATCCAACTCCCTACACATCTCTCTCCAAGGAAAAATAGCTCACCATATTCATCCCTCCACTATACATACAGGGATAATACTTGTATTTTTTCATGGTATTATTCTATAAGCATAATACACTATGAAGCATGATTGGCCTATAAGAAGGTCAACGTACCATCTCTTGCTCGCTCTCTCTCTTGTATTTTTTCATGGTATTATTCTATAAGTCATCGGTTGTCATTCAGGTTTGCCAATAGGTGGAAGTACTAATATCAGAATACCAACTTATCTCCATACTAACTGGTGGAAGTAACTGTGAATGCATGTTGAGCAGTCCTCTATGACTCCAAAACTGTAACATTCGTAAGAAAAAAAAATAATCCAATTGATTTGGAAACTTCATTTTTATGAAGCATGTATCATAACTAAGATTGTGGCGACGGACTACCCTATCTTGCAACTATTTTACTTCCAAGAAGGCTGTTTTGAGTTTAGAATTTCTCTCCACAGCTTAACAGGACACAACTGAACATAAAGTGATACAACAATTTACTCCAGGTTTTATGGTGAGAGCATGCCATTGCAGTATTCTCATTTGCAATTAAGAATTTTTGAGATTAGAAATCCCCAGACATTCCCCATACAACATGATGCAGGTCTCGAAAATATTCCAAATTAGAAGATATTTGATTTTATTTGATTAGAAAATATTTTATTTTATTT